>CANXYC010087515.1:0-15243 GCA_948193065.1 Aleurites moluccanus | reverse complement strand
GAGGATGATGTTTTCTTCATTCTTTTTATTCATTTAAGCTATATAAATTATTATAAACATGATTAGATCGATAGATTTCAAGATTGGATCGAAATTGGAGAAAACCTAAAACTAGGTTTATGTTTGAAATGGATTTTTTGTATAGGATTCCATAATTCTAATTAATATTTAAATATGTTAGTTATCATCCATTTAATTCTAAATACGTAGCAAAATTGATTGTAGAATCGAAGAAAACCGAAGAACACTGTTTTTGCCTGTTATAGACAAATAGGCGTTTTATTGCGTAAACGATCAAACCGTCGATTCTGATGAGTTATATATATATTATTATGCATGTTTAAACCTTTTTTTAATCAATTTTAATCCATTTAAATTCCTACAACTTTTTGGCCAAAGTGTTTCATTTGAGTTTCCTTTGAATTTTCCTTGAATTCAAGCTCTGATTATGTTATTTATTGATATATATAAACCCTGTTTAATAATGCCTTTGTATTTATTTCCATTGGGACTTGAATTGTGAACTTTGAATTTTGATTAATATGTCCCAAAACTATATTTATTTGGTTCTAAAGTGTACACACCAAGTGCTTGACAAAATGACCTTTGTTAATTTCCTTAAGAATCCAATTGTTACCAAATTTGCTAAAATGTGTGACTTTCTTTGTCACCAATGTAAATGTATCTTCTTGACATATTTTAAACTTGTATCCTAAATGACTTTTGTGGCATTTTGTTTATACTATAATGCTCCTTTATTAATGATAATGATCTTATATATGTTTTCTTACCTAAACAACTCAATTGTGCTAGAGTTACAGAAACTAAACCTTGTTGATTTTCTTGCCTTTTTGGTATTTTATTTGCTATCTTTAGCCTATTCTAATGTTTGTATGACAGAGCTACCTTACTGATGGGGTAATGGGTAAATACCATCATCATTGTGCATAATGAAATTCCAGTGATACCCTAGCTGGGAAGGATTATGGTCCTAGCCATAGGGTTTGATCCACCTTATGCTATTTACATGTTATATTGATTATGATAAGCGTTTCATGGCCCAGTATCTGTTATATATACATTGTTATTAATTCTCCATTTGCCTATACATCTATATTTGATGTCCATAAACCATTTTCCTTGATTTGATCCTATGGTGTGCTATCCATGAGCCAATTATTGGTACTATCCATTTATTGCTTCTTACATAGCTTAATATGTGATAATATATATATTGACTCACTAAGTATGAAAATACTCACCCTTTTAATGGTTTTATCTTTTCAGGTCAGGAGTAGAGCTGGTCCAAGATTTCTTCATCAATGGATCCAGTTGTGTTATAATAATGTAAATATTGAACTTATATATATTCCTTGTATATATTTTATACTCCATGGATATGTAAATTATTGGGATGACTATACTTAGTATGGTCTGTAATATTATTAGTTACCGATATTTAATATATATGAGATGTGTTGAGATCAGATATGATCACAGATGATAATAGATAAATTGAGTATATGGATATAGATATGTTATAACAGGTGATGTTTACAGGTTATAAAAGGGTTTTATAGGTGTTGGTAGCCTTATGTTGTTCCTACATCCTAGAACCATCATGTTTCAAAATTAGGTCGTGACAATATCGAACTGTTGAGAGAATTTGTGAACTTTAGTTTCGCATGTTCATTCCAAAGGTTAAAGACAAAAATCCTAGGAAAGAATTATTGACCAACGTGTGTGAGTGATAAAAGGTTAGAACATCAACTATTGTATTCATATGTTATTGCTTACTAATTCAAACAGTCATCATGCTAATATAAGACATTCATCATGACTTGTGGTTACAACCATTTAGGAACCATTTCCATTATGTTTAATTTTGAAACTTTCCAGTGAATCCATAGAAAGGGAAAATCAATTAGAAGGATGTTGAGGTCCAAGATGAACTTTATAAGGGAAAAAGTCAAAGCCACCATAAGGAAAGTGGTGAGATATGATATGGACCTTATGGTAGATAAAATTAAGGCTGAGATCAAGCAAATTATCTTACAAAACATTGAGGCATCACCTTTACACTTGGAAATGCTCAATACCAAAAGAGATAGGAAACATTATAGCCAAAGGATCATTGAAGATAAGATTGTCAAGCAACTAAGGGAATTCACTTTCTTTGGCAAGTCCATGACCAAGATCCATATCAGATTGAACTATTGAAATTTGAGATTTATTATCTAAATAATGGAAGAACTGACAAAATGGAGGAAGAAGATTCGAGCTATAAGTGTTTCAAGGTAGAATGCCTATGTAAAAGGGCCTTTTATCCTAGAAGACCCCTCCCTCAGTCTTTTATGTGTATCTGTTGTTGTTTAATGGGTCTAATGTAGTTTTGATGCTAAGACAAACCCCAAAACTTGAAAATGATACCAAATAATGCCAAGAAGAAAAATAACTTTATTTTAATACAATTTCTTACTTTTGTTGTGATAAAATACCTCATATTTACATTTCTGCTCTTTAATACTATTTGCACATGTCTTATTGTTTAAATACTATAAATGCATTAAAACCTTTCGAAATCAATGTGGAAAGATTGGCATATCACTCCTGAACTTACCAGGAGGTAGGATTTAACCCATGAAACTGAATTTCTAGGGATTAAAGTTTGTTATGGGGGTCAACCACTATAAGGTACCTCCTGGCTAACCTAATCTCTGACCAGTGTCTCAATTTTATCAAGTGGCAACTCTTGTTCCCTACCCATCTTAATCGCCGTCTAAAAAGTAAAAGGGTTACAATTACACTCGCAAGTGCACAAGGTTATTGCAATTTAAATTATGAGGACACCCAAAGTCGTTCTCTACCATGGAAGGTTTCATCGACGTAAATGCAATTGAGAGTTGTCATGATTTAAAATAATAAAAATTAAAGAAAACAAAATCCTAAAAACACTAATCAAATATTGGTGCTTGTTGCAAGTAAATTAAATAGCAAGAAAAATAAAAAGAAAGCTTGTAAGTATGTGAGAGTGTGAGAGAGTAAAGAAAAGAGATTGGGAAAGAAAAGGCTCATAGAAATCAGTGAGCCAAGGGGAAAGAGAGAGTGAGAGTGTGAAAGTGATTGATTGAGTGAACAAAGTAAGCAATTACGTGAAAAAGTGAGCAAAAGTGAATACAAAGAAAAAAATAACAAAAAGGGGCACAAGAACAAAGTAGCAATTTTAGAATTTTTTAGTGAAATATGAATGGAATTTAGGATTTTTAACTTCTCCAATTAGGTTTAGCATGCAAGGGTATTATATCTAACAACCAAGAATTTAATCTAAGTTATCAAATTAAATATAACCCTAATTTGAATGAAAACAACGTTCCTGATTTATAGTCTTTAAATAATTTATTAGTTTTTTTCTTGATTTAAATCTATACCATAGGTCTTATTGAATAAAAATTAGTATATGAATGTTCATTCACATTCTCATAATTTGGATTAAATACAAACTAATAAATTGATTAAATTCAAAGCATCAAAATATAAACTCTAGCATGCATCACCTAATTAGTTCCATTAAATCCTCTAAAAAATGAGATTTAATTCATGATAAAATTAATAACTATAAACACATTCAATAATTTAACGATATTCATCATGATCAAATAAATATAATTAAATAAATTAAAGAGTTTTGGGGGAAAATAAATCTTAGTCAAAAGTAGATTGATTCCCAAAATGATGTTCGTAGCCACGATGCTCCAATCCAAAATTAATTCAAATATATAAACCAAATATTAAAATTAAAATTGATCGTTGCAATTACAAAACGAAGAATAGAGATGTCATTAGGTACGAATCACATAGAACACCTACAATATAAAAGGAAAAAATAAACAATAGAACAAAACCCTAAAATTAGCCACTAAGTCTCGGCCAAAAATAAAATAAACAAAAAAGAAAAATGAAAATTAGAACAAAAGTGGAACCCCCTCTATGTCTTTATCTTTGTGTTTAATACAAAAGAAAAATATAATCCCCCATTTAGCTCCTTCAATCAAGTTATTTGCTGGAAAATTAAATCTCCAATTATCCTTCCATATTTGCTAATTATTTTCTTTTAATTTGGATTCGAAATTCAAAAGAAAATTGCATTATTTTAGCTAAATAGGTCTGCTTCAATTACAGCTTCACTGGCTTGGTTGACTGAATATAGGCATGTAAGGAAGCTTGAGAAGATCCACGACTTTGAATGGACGTCCAGGGGCGTGGAGCACTAGCCCATCCGCGGGCTTGGAAACAAATAAGTGCGTGGAGGAGCCTTCGCTCATCCACGGTCTTAGGGAGGAGTCAATGTCGTGGGGCCTTGAGTCATGGCTCTCCATGGCTATGGACTAGGTCCACGACCGTGGACCTTGGCCTTGGCTTGGCTATCTCCCCATGAGCTTGGTTTGTCCTCCTTTCGGCTCCCACGGGCTTAGTCAGGCCTAAGGCCCTAACCCACTTGCATATTCCACTGAACTCAGTTTTTTGCTAGATCTGGGCTTGTATCCGGACCCAATACATGTAAAGCATATTCAAAAATACATAAAATTAAGGTCAACTTATTAGCATCAATTTATTAAAAATACTAATTAATAAAATAAAAACTTAATAAAAATGATTAAAATATTATTAAAATGTAGAGAAAAAATAGTGACAAAAATGTGTCAATCACTTATTATAGGCTAAAGTGCATTAAAAATTAAGTGAGGTGCGAAATAAACTACTCATAAATATACAATAATATTAATTAGTCTAAAACATGCTTGAAGCATGAAATACTAATTGTTTCTGTAACACTCCAGACTGTAGTACAGTAGACAGTAAGAAAATAGTGAATCATAGTGATAAAATGATGTTAATTAAAAAATTAATAGGCTAAAAACAACTATTCGGGAATACAGAGAAAATTTAAAAATAATTGTTACGAAAAATTTTAAAAATAATAACTGATAGAATTATTGGTAGAGAATTTTTATATATGTTTAAGAAGTTTTTACATAAATTAATTGAGAATATTTAGAATTAAGATTCTAAAAATATTGAGAAAAAATAATTTGAGATTTAATATGAAATTAGAGAGACAAATGGATAGTAAAGAGATGAAAATGATAAGAAAATCCAACTTTTATAAGAATTTGTCGATAGATAATTTTTAATTAATTTTTGACAATAATTTGTGTAAATTTCTTTTACATGATTTAATTTTGATAGACTTTGAATTAATTAAAAATAAATTGAAGTATATATGATATTTAAGGTGAGTGAAAATGAGTACAAAATAAGAGACAAATTAAGAGACGTAAATTGTCGATTTCGGAGTTTTGCCGAAACGGGTTCGGTATAAATTTTTTGTAGCTACAGAGGTTGAATGATTAAGTTGAATTGAGGTACTAAGTATATTATAAGGTTCCATAGGACTTGAATGTCAATAATTTAAGGACTTAACTGAAAAGAATTAAAAAATATATGGTAGCAATTATAATTAAGAAAAATTGTGGGTAAAATGTGCAATTATCAAAAGTTGTAAGACCCAAAATAAAATATTATTTTTAGCATTAAAAATTCTGGAGAATACCTCCAAGTATGGATGGCCAAGTGTGTGGAAGGAAGAAAATTTGAATAAAATTTTTATGTTAATTGGATAGGAAATGGACAAGTGTATAAGACTTAGAATTTTCTACACAATTCTTATTTTCTTTGACTTTGGTGCATAAAAGAGAAGAGGTGGCTTCCATATTCAGGAGTTTCGGCTGAACCATTTGAGATAAATCAACCAAAAATACTCTTCCATTTCTTCCAAAGAAATCAACCAAGCTAGATAAGAAATTGATGAGAGAAAGAAGAGTGAAGAAGGAAAGTTGAAGAAAAGTAAGTCAAATTATTTTGGAAAAGAAAAAGAGAAGTAAAAGAATCATCCAAGTGCAAGGTAATAATTCTAAAATTATCCTTTTAATTGTATTTAAAAGTATCATGGTTTGATTTAGTAAATAATTGAGTAAATTGAAATATGAAAGATGAAGAATGAACTAGGATTTAAAAGGGATTTTGAATCTGTGTTAAGGCAGTAACTTATAGTTCAAATTTTGAATTTTTAATGTATGAATTTGAGGTTGGTCAAAGCATAAAATTTTTAGATAAATATGTTAATTTGATTTCTGAAAAATTAATTGATGAAATTCAAAGTTAGGAGAGATTAATTGAACAAATATCATGACTGGTCATAATCAGAGTTTTAAGAAATTTGCTACTGTATTTTTATTGTAGAGAGAGTTAGAGATAGAATTATAAGAAGTGTTAAACATAAAAAGTGTTAATTTATATCTTATATAGACAAATGTAAAAGGGTTTTGCAATTAAATTTATGGTTTAAGAGATATTAAGTCATAAGTGTAATATGCCTGAATTGACTGATAAATAGAACATAGGCTACTGAGTTCCATGGATATGAGGACCTTAAATTCTGTTAAATATGAAATATGTTCATTTTTATGTTATATAAACGAATATAAAAATTTTTGGTAATTGGATGATCATAAGATTAATTATAGTCATGGAAATAGGGTTTGTCTGGATAGAGATTTCAAGACAGTAGTTTAACTTTGGAAATGCACTAATAATATTCTAAAATTTGGATATATTATAATATTATATATATATTTTAAATATAAAAAATAATTGCTATAATTGGATAAGTATATATTGAGTTATAAGATAAAACGTCAAAATAAAATTTCAGGCAGAATGCAGGGTAACAGGGCTGATTATAAGCCTAAGTTTAAATTGACACTATAAATTGTGTAGCATTGAGATTAATGTGAATTTTGGATATGTTAAATCTTGATATGTCTAGTTTAAGTAGGAATAAGAATTTAAGAAATTGGATAAGTGTAGAAAGAGATATGGATTAAGGAACATAGGCTGCCAGGATGGAGTATTACACAGAAAAACCTTAGTGATTTGGAAAATTTAGAAATTTCTTTAATATAAGTATAAGTAATATAATTTTATATTAAATAGTATCTAAATTATTATTAATTAAATATGTAGAGTCAAGAATTAATAAAAGACTAATGGAGACTGAAAAATACAAAGAACTATAACCAAGGAAAAGGAATGGAAATGTGAAGTGCTTAGTAAGGTGAGTAATATACATACTATTTTACTTAACATTGCCTTCAAATTAAATTATTGAAATTGCCATGAAATTCTATTATTGGCCAGAAATACCAATTGTATGATTCATGATTAATTTCATGCCCTTTTATAATCTCAAGGTATTCCTTTTAAATGAATTTGTATGATTGGCTTAATACTTCATGTATTGAACCCTTGAAAGTGTTTAAGTTTATTTTTGATATCTAATGATTAAGCACTATATGTATGGTATTAATAAAATGATAGAAGTTTTAATGACATTGTGCATAGTGGTTTAATGATCCTAGCTAGAAGGGGGTTAAGGTCCTAGTCATACGGTATGATCAACTGTATGAGTAAATAGCATGCTACCGGATTGTAGTCTTTGCTTAAATAATCAATAATAATTTTGTCATTTTATGATATGATATGCTATGAATTTTTAATGCCAATGTGAAATCAAATTCATATGTTAAATGACTTCAACATTATGAATCTTTAATTGATTAATGAACCCATTATTATTGTATATTTTATGTTGTCGTTATCTTCCTTGTAAGGTATCTTCCTTATAAGCAACACCCTCATCTAGCCTTACAAGTAAGATAATATGTGTATTACTCACAGAGTATTATTATACTCACCTCGTAATTATTTATTATTTTTCAGGAACAAGGTTGTTGTGGTGACTGTTTCCCAAGTCATCCCTTTCTTCGGTTTGGGACGTAAAAAAAAACTTCCAATATAATTATTTGTTTTGAGGAATCATATTTATATAATCTTTGTCATATCCCATACTATAGGGTTGTGACGGTCTTAGGGTACAGGAACAGTTCATACAACCAGTACCACAAAGAATCCAAGTTACATGTTTTCATTACACTTAACCATTTTTATGAAATATTTTTTTAACTCTTAAGTTTGATAGAAAAATAGACAGAATCTCCCCTGCAATCTTAACATTTACCCCCTGCTAAAAACAGAGAAAAACACTTCTAAAACATTATCAACTCCCAGGTCAACCTCCAAATAACAACTCATATCATACCATACTTATGTCAACTCATATAATAACTTCATACATCACAAATCATATAACAGTTCTCAATAATATCAGTCCATACATATGACAATATAATATAGGCGTACCGTAGCAGCTGCACCCCTTGCTACAGTATATACATACATGTGCATTCATATCATAACATATAATTACATTCCGTACATGTCCACAAATCATACATATAAATATCTACAAATAATATCATGGAGTACTCTATACTACACTAGGGAAGAACTATACATCTACTCCACGGCTGAAAGTACAAAAGTAGCTGAGGGTGTCCGCGTCTCACTCTTTCCCTGAAAAGGATTCAACACTATGGGGTGAGTATAAAAATACTCAGTGAATCTATAAATATGAAATGCATTACTAATTTATGAATATACATTTAATCTTTGATGACAATAATAGGTCTGATGACAATTATATATATATGATAAAATATGACAATATAATAGAATGGATCAAATGCATAAGGTAAAACAGAATTGGGTCAAATAATCAAGTATTATTGCCACCTCTGTCCATATCTCCATTTCCATATAAATGTCATAAGGAGGATCAATCCTTATGGCTAGAGCCATTTTCCTATCTGTAGCTAGGGCAAGTAGTACCAGTGTGCACACGGTCGATGGAATTACCCGCTACACCATAGAAGTAGCCCTGTTATGATACCCTATGCAAATGTTCCTAAATGTGATGATAATGCATCAATTACAACTCATATAAGGTGCAATATAGTCAAGATATCCATATAAACAAGTATATAATCAATCAGGAATAACTTATAAAATTGGCTCGTCGAGCCCAGTTGCGTTGTCGCAACGACTTACCAAATTACGGGTCTATTTTCCATTTTTCAGGGACTTTCTGGTTTTACATGTTATCAATATATGGTATGCAAATTTAACATCTAAGATACAAGTATAAATATATATAAGGTGATTAGGCTTGATTTGGGGTCAAAATAGTTTATATAATAGTTTTTATAACCATTCAAATTTTAGATCAGTTTATATCGTTTTGGCCGATTGGCACGTTTAGGGGCAACTTTGACCATATTGGTCTAAAATCAGTCCAACATTATCAAAGGTCATATAACATGTCCAAATGATAGTACCTTAAACTATAAATGCAATAACATATATATAAACCCACCTTATGTGCAAAAGACCAAAATGCCCCTCTAAGGCTCCGAGCACCTACTGCTCTCTCACTTTCTCCTTTCCCCTGGAGAATTTCCCTATACACATACCAACTCTCCAATAAGATACTATATCAAACCAACATATCATATTCAAACACATATACACATACATACACATACCATAATCAACTTTCATATTCCAAACCCTAATTTCACTATATCATTTGGCCATTCCAAATAACACTCAAAAGGAGTTTAAACCCAAATTTCTTTCCATACAACAATAATAACACATGTTATAAACACAATTAAGTAATTTTGGGTTCACATTCAAGCCTAGATTTCATGCCAAAGCATTTTGAACTTTATTGGTCATAAAGACCTAAGCACATTTCAAATTTAATATAAACATGCAAATTTCTTTCTATAAGCTACAATTACTCATCAAATAACCACATCACATACACCTATCCACTGCACACATATAATAAACCAAAAATCCTAGCTTTAGGTTCAATTTCCATTCGGCCAAAATGGCCTAAATCATCCAAGCCCTATTTTTACAATTAAACTTCAGAATTTCCTAATTAAACACACCAATTGAACAATTCCAAGCTCAATTGCACCAATTCAACCTAATTTTTCCTAGCTTGCCCTAATTAGAATCTGTTTTAGGGGTTTTCCCCAAACCAACTATTAATTCCTCAATTAAACCTACAATTATATAATTCAAGTTATCAATTACACCTTTAACAAATCAATTTAACAAAAACCAAGCAAATTTCCCTTTTTCCCCAAATGTGGCATTCGGTCCAAAGGGGCTTTCTTTCCCCCTCACAATTTCTTCCAATTCTAACATTCAAACATCAATTCACCATGCCAATTAAGGGTTCAAACATCCAATTGCAGAATTTTAGAAGCAATTCCACACAAAACCCTAATCCCCAAATTCAGTCCATGGTTCAATCCAAAATTTGAAATCTAATTCCTAATTAAACATTCAATGCACATCAATTATATCCATTAAGCATCATTTATACATTCAATTGCTCAATTAAAGCATCAAAGGCAATTTCCCCCAAATTTCCCCCAATTCATTTCGGCCAAAAGGGAATTTGCACAATGGATGTTCAATTCTCAATCAAACTATTTAATTCACATATATTTAACACCATTTACATCCTCAATTACACAATTGGAACAAAGAATCAAATTTTCCCAATTTTCCCTAATTCATTTCGGTCAAAAAGAAGATTACACTATGGATGCTCATTTCTTCAATTAAATCATTCTATACAACATTTAAACATCCACAAACACTAAACATCCAAAATTTTTTTGACTTACCTTGGTTTACTTGAAATGGCCAAAACCCTAAGTCTCCAATAGCACCACCAAACTGAATTTTCGGACTAGGTTGAAGAAATGGAGAAGATGAGATGATTCAATCCACCAAAAACTTGAAAGAATTTTCAAAGCTCCACAATTGCTTCAATGGCCGAACCATCATTTGAGGGAGAAGAGGTTTTCTTGCTTAGGTTGAAGAGGGAACACGGTTTTGGGAAGAAAATTTCAGAAATGAGAATTCTTTTGGATTGTTTATTAGTTAGTGGGATTTTGGCAAAGAATCATGTGCATCCAATCTCATAAAGGCCACTTTAAGCTATATACATGCATCCTTAGGATTAGGATGTACCAAAACATTGTTCCATTGAATCAAGATGAACCAAATTGCCACTAACTCCTCCCTCCATCTCTTTTATTCCAATTGAGTCTTATAAACTTCTAATTAAATCCCTCCTATTTATTTCCTTTTGCAATCAAATCCTATTATTTTTGTAACTCAATTTAGCTATTTTATTTTATTTTATTATCCTTAATTTATTTTTCCCAAATAATTAATTAGCAATCAAACACACATGTAAACACATCAAATAAGTCATATAACATTATATAACAATCAATCACACATGTAAACACATCAAATAAATCATATAACATTATATAACAATCAATCACACATGTAAACACATCAAATAAATCATATAACAATCAATCACATATAAACACTCCCTAACTCCAACTAGGGTTTAGGTGCTAGGGTTAGGGTCTCCAACTAGAGTTTAGGTTCTAGGTTAGGGTCTCCAACTAGGGTTTAGATACTAGGGTTTCACCTAGGATGTTACACTCTTAAAGCTCCATGGTACTGTTGGGTAGTTAGTTGTGAGTGTATATAAATGTTTTGTTTAATGAAAGTTACAAATAAAATGAAATACAAATGATGTGTATAAGTTAATGGAGTAAAGACTATACAAGTGCTATGAATGTTAAAATGTAATTGTGACTTGGTATGCATATATAGAAGTATTTTATATATGATTGTGAGAACTATGGAGTTGAAGTTATAAGGATACTAAAAATATTGGGAGTGTCATTTTTATGCAAAATACAAGGGAAATCCTAGCAAATTTTTTATAAAAGTAATAATTTTTAAGTAGAATTTGAATATTAAAAAATGATTTTAAATTTAAATGATTGATAATTGACGTGTTTAAAAGGTTCAACAGGTTTCCTTTGATTTTAGGCTTACCCGTGCCCTAGAACCGTTGTGGCCTAAAAATGGGACATGACAGTTTCCAAGGATAAAAATCTACGAAACTTAAAATTAGCAAATAATAAGAATGGTCTTATTGAGGATGCAAAAATTGATATAATTGAATTTCATGATTAAGTATAGCTACCGGAAATTAATGAAGATATCTCAATTATAACTCTTAAAATATACTATAAGAATATCTAGGAATATTTTTATTTAGTTACAACACCTATTGGAATTTGATTTTTAATTTACTTCTAAGATTACCATTTCTACGATACACCTAGTATAGCAAAACTTTAGTGTTTGAATAACCTAGCGTTAATAAATTTGATTATATATGGTATTAATAGTATAATAGAAAATAGAGGTAAAAATACATAACAAGTTAGTATAATTATACGAGTGGCAAGTGGAAAAGTCAAGGGTAAAATTGAAATCTCTCATCAATGGTGGGTCCATACCCTAAAATGGTCTCAAATGAAATAAATCCAAAGAAAACACATTTTATTCCTCACTTCAACCCTTTTGGCCGAATGCTCCACTACCAAATTTCTTTATTTTTCATTCAAACTCTTACTAAAAATCCACCATATAAAAACCCTTAAACCCTAATTCTATTAACTAACTTATTCTATTTCAAGCTAGAGTAAGCAATTGAAGAGTAAAGGAAGGTTAGAAACCTAAAGGAAAAGTTAGTTTAACAAAGAAAGGTTAGTAAACTTTTCAATTCTTGCATAGAGATAAATTTCATATCTTAATTCATAATTAAATTTTATGTGATATATGTATAGAATAAATAATTATTTATAGGTTTTGGACTAGATATAGCATAAGAAAAGAAGATAGAGCTATAGTTTCTAAAGTTATAAACCCTAGAATTAGAGTTTGACGCAAAATAATCCAAATAGAGTTTAATTCTTGAAATAATATGTTATATAGGTTTTAAATTCAATATAATTGATTTGTAGAAAGAGTAGAAAGGAGGGAAGTTCTTATCTAGGCTTACTTTGAATGAAGAGTTAAAGGTTTGAATTGGAGTTTCTAAAAGCAAAAGTGAGTAGTAAATATATTCTTATACTTGTGTTTGATTTCCAATTGATTATTCATCAATTATTTCTTCTTGGAATGTAGTGGCCAAACCTATAAATGGTTCTCCTTGGTTGTTTCTTGATTTGGCCGAATCTTCACTACCTTATTGTTATTTTGTTTTGTCAAGTTAATTATGTAATATTATTTGTTAATTTATTTTGGTGCTATTTTGTAATATCTATTATTTTTGGTCATTTTATTAATTGTATGTTTGTTGAATTAATTAAAGATATAAAAATATTTTAAGGAATCTAGAATTTCGATATGCATGACGGATTTTTGTGAGACTGATTTCATGATTTTAAAGGAATAATTTGGTAAACTATAAAACATAAAAGTTGTAGATTTATATCTCATATTTAATTATATAAAATGGTTCTATAAAATTCTATTTGTGTGAAGAGTTTTGCCTCCTTGATCAGAACCTGTCTGGTTCATCATTTTCTACAAGAATCTGAGTATGTTTGAATTTTGTGGGAACGATTGAGGCTGAATGAGCCAAAAGTGTAAACATGAGAAATGTTTATTTATATGTTGTGTTGTTGAATGTAAAATTTCAGGAGAATTGGATAAGTATAACTCAGTAGAGAGTGGAATTAATCAGGCTTATTCGCATGAATTTTGGGCAGTAAGTCAGGTTGAAATTTAGAAATTCACCATAGTCTGTGTAGATATCCTTTTGATTTGAAATTTGGATATGTTGGACCCCTGAGTGTCTATTTTAAGTGACCAAAAGAATCAGGAAGTTTTGTTATTTGTAGCTCATTTGTGAGATGATTAAATATGAGTTATCGAGGAAGGGTTCCAGCTCGGCAGAATCTGGCATTTATGAGCCGGCAATGCGAGTAGGCGAAGTGGCGAAGTGAGATTGTTGAGGCAGCCATTGGCGAAGAGGCATTTCCGGGGTGGCATATGCAAAGTGGAGTTAGGCGAGGCGAGTTTGGAGAAGAGGCACTGCCGAGGTAGCATATGTGAAGTGGAGTTAGGCGAGGCGAGTTTGGCGAAGAGGCATTGCCGAGGTGGCATATACGAAGTGGAGTTAGGCGAGGCAAGTTTAGAAGAGGCATTGCTGAGGTGGCATATGCAAAGTGGAGTTAGGTGAGGCAAGTTTGGCGAAGAGGCATATGCAAGGCGGCATATGCGAAGTGGAGTTCACGAGGAGAGTTTGGCGAGGCAGCATATGCGAATTGGACATGCGAAGTGGGATTGGCGAAGTGGCATTGCCGGAGCAGATTGGCGAAGTGGCAATTGCGAACTGGCTTATGCAAGGTGGCTTTGCTGAGGTGAATTGACGAGGCGAGCTGGCGAGCAGAAATTGTGAGGTAGTAGCCTATTTAACCAGTACCCAGTAGCAATTTTCTTCACGATTTTTCTTCTTCTTCTCTTCATTCTTCTTCTGTTCTTCTCAGATTTGTTCCATTTATTTTTTTCTAATACATTAATACTCAAAATTAATGCATTAAATCACTAGATTATCACATTTTAAGGCATCAATCTTCAGTTTCAAGTAGATTTTCTCAAGGAAATTAGTTTTAGGAGAAATAAGGTAAATTTTCTTCAAATGTCATTTTCTTATTAGATTAATAAATTCAGTTAGTTAGGATAGTTAATTATGGGTATATAGGATTTATTACAAGCATTTTGAGGCTATTAATGGTAATTAATGTGGGAGAAATCAGAATTTATGGGCTGTCACGAATAATAGCGTGAACAGTAATTTTGAAATTAAATTCAGATTTTTCTTTAAGAGATGAATTAAATTTATGTTGGGAATCAAAAAAAGAAACTATAAGATGATTAAATTATAAGGAATCATATTATATATTATTAACTAAGGAAAACCCTAATTTTAAATATTTGGAAAATTTTCATAGGAGAAGAGAACTCAAGAAATTAGAGGAGATTATTGTTTAAGCAAGCTATTGAGGGAAATTCAAGGATAAATTTGTGTAAAGGTAAGTATGAACATTGCATATGCATATTATTTCTTTGAAATGATTGTCCAAGCCTTTATAATGTTCACAAATATGACACTGTATTAATGACCTATTAATTAAAGCTTCCATGATATTCTCAAAACCAATGATAATTGTTTCATGTGATTTCTATGCTTATCTTGTGAATGACTTGGTCATCTTTCTTTGGACCAAGTTCATATGAAACCTATTTATTACT
>CANXYC010087500.1:0-25978 GCA_948193065.1 Aleurites moluccanus | reverse complement strand
TAGTAAAGAAATGATTTATGCTTGAATGGATTATGATATGTTATGGCATGATGTAAATATGTGATATAATTGTATGTAAGATTCAGAATCTATGAGTTCTACGGGTTTATGGTGGCCTTAAGCCTACCCTTGCCCTAGGACAGTCGCACCACTGGAGTTAGGGTGTGACAGAAATATAGTCCCATGTGCAAAGTGCCTTTGAGATAGCGTAATAGTCGCTTAAGAGCCGTCCAATGATCCTCATTAGGTTGATGCATACACTGACAAAGCTTGTTGATAGAGAAATAAATATCCAGACGTATAAGAGTAATGTACTGTAAAGCACTCACAATATGACAATAATGCTTAGGATGAGAAAATATAGAAGCCGAATCTTTGGATAATGGTGGCGTAGAAGCCATAGGAGTGGCAAAAGCTTTAACATCATTCATTCTTTCCCTATGCAAAAGATCAGAAATATATTTATGTTGTATAAGATGCATACCCAAAGTAGTCCGAGTTACCTCTATGCCAAGAAAATAATGAAGATTACCCAAATCTTTGACAGGAAAGGTGGCACGCATGGCTTGGAAAAACCATGATATCTGCGAGTCACTAGAACCTGTAACAAAAATGTCATCCACATAGATAATTACAAATAGGTGATGATTATCCTTTTTTATCATATATAGTGAACTATCCGCTTTGGAAGCCTGACACCCAAGACCAAAAAGAAAAGTTGCAAGTTTATGAAACCAAGCATGTGGTGTGTGCTTAAGCCCATACAAAGATTTATTGAGTTGGCAAACATAATCCGGTTTCAGAGGATCGACATAACCAAGCGGTTGTTCCATATATATAGTTTTATCAAGAGTACCATGTAAAAAGGCATTAGAAACATCAAGTTGCTTAGTAGACCATTTAAAAATTGTTGCTAAGAACAACACCATGTGAATAATGGTAGCTTTAACAACTGGACTAAAAGTCTTATTATAGTCAATACCATTTTCTTGTATGTACCCTTTTGCCACTAACCGAGCTTTTTACCTGTCAATAGTACTATCACGTTTCCTTTTAATTCGAAAAATCCATTTATTCCCAACAACATTCACACCACTCGGTCTAGGTAACAATTGCCATATATTATTATGTTGTAAAACATTAATCTCATCTAACATAGCTTTTTGCCATTGAACATATGGTTTAGCTTTAGTATATGAAGTAGGTTTTATGTCCAAGTAATTAGTGGATGATTTGCTCTCAGTTATCAAGGCTTTTCTAGAAGGTATTGCAGTGGTACGAAGAGACATGGAATGGATGCGGGCTGCTGTATGTGGATGGGTGGCGTCAGGTTGGGGCTGCTGAAGTTGCAGCGATGGCGGGTTGGCTTGAGGTGCGACTTGAGGCTATTGAATAGGTGAATAGAAGTCTGATAAAGGTCTTATTTTGAGTTGAGATGAAGGTGATGTTGATTTTGAACTTGATAATGGTGAATTGTGAGGTATATAGGAGGACTATGGTATTGGTAATGGAGAAGAAAACAAAGAACTTAGTTGGGTATGGGAAAATAAAGAATAAGTAAATGAAGACATATTTGATAGTGGGGCTATTTGTGACGTTAATGAGGTTGAGTTTGGATGTGAAATTGTCAACTATGAATTAGAATAAGAACTCGCACCTGTGCCTATAGACTGATGCAAATTTTTAAAAGGAAAAACTGACTCATAAAAATGAACATACCGAGCAATTTAAAGTCATCCAGTTAATGGATTAAAACACCTATATCCCGCATGATTAGGTGAAAGACCAAATAAATACAAAGTTGTGAACGGTAGAAAAATTTATGAGAGTTGTAAGGTCTTAAAAGAGGAAAGATTGCACAACCAAAAATTTTAAATTCTTTATATTTGGGATATTGCCAAAACAAGTGAAAAAATGGACTTTGTGTAACAGTAAAGACACTAGATGACATAAAATTAATAGAATTAACTGCAACATCAAAGGAAAAATTCCAAAAATTTAAAGGAATGTGAGCATGGGCTAAAAGTGTGAGACCAGTGTCAACAATATGATGAATTTTTCTTTTAGATAAGCCATTTTGCTCATGTATATAGGGACATGCAATACGATGAAGAATACCAACTTGTTTAAAATATTTATTTAAACTTTGATAAATTGACGCATAACATAAGATTCAAACTGTTTAAAAATAGCTAAAACCTCACGTTTATTTTTAATAAAATAAATCATTGTAAATCAACTGTAATCGTCAACAAAAATAACAAAATAACGATGACCATAGTGAGATAACGTAGGGGCAGGTCCCTAAACGTCAGAATATATGATTTCAAAAGGCTGAGAACTTGAATGAGTAATAATTGAAAATGGAAATTTATGTAATTTTCCTAAAGAGCATGAATGACAAATAGAATTAGGACTAAAAGATCCTAAATTAAAATTTTTGACAACTTAATTGACTTTTCTAATATTAGGATGACCGAGTTTAGCATGCCAATTTTCATGTGGTGGAGATGAATTCGTAGAATGCACCTCCTTCCTTTGAGCACGTGCTTGACACATCACATACAAGCCCTTCCTACTTGAGCCACGGAGGAGTAGTTTCTTGGTTTCTTAGTCCTTGATAGAAAAATGAATTGGCCAAAATTTAAAGAAAACATTATTGTCTTTAGCAAATTGATTAACTGAAAGTAAATTTTTAATTATATGAGGAACATATAAGACATTATTCATATTTAAGGAACCATGTGAATAAGGAAAAGAAACTTTGCCAAGATGAGAAATTTGCAAACCTTGACTATTCCCTATATGCAATTGATTACCCCCTTTGTATTCAGAAACACTGCTCAATGTGGAGATATCAGGTGTAACATGTGAATTTGCACCCGTATTAGGATACCAAAGATGATAATTACAACCATGATTATTGTAATGAGAGGGATAAGTGCCACCTGAAAAGGTAAAATTAGCTTGGGGTTGAAACTTTCGATGAGATTTATTAGAGTACCGGCGACTACAGCGATCAGCAGTGTGATTGCGAATGCCACAAATCTGACAAGGGTCTTGAAAACTACGTCTAAAATTCGAATTGAATGAGGAAGCTTGGCGTGATGCTTGAAGAGACTATTGTTGTGACATCGACAGTAGTTGCTGTTGTGGAGTTGGCAGTAGCCCACCCATTGTGGATGATGACTGTGACGTGGAGAAGGTAGATGGGTCAGACCTGTTCAGGTAATTAGCAACAGGAGTATTTATACTATTTAGAAGTATTTCATGAGCCACAAGTTGCCCTTGAAGTTCATGAAACGGGACTGGAGTTGGGAAAAGATTAAGAGCATTAATAATGCTATGATAGTCACTCCCAATATTTCGATAAATAATAGCATTAAATTCAGCAGGGGAAATTGTCCTTCCCGCAACTTGTAATTCATTTGCAAGAGATTTGGTTTTGTTGAGATAAGAGCTAACATATAAATCATTTTTCTTGAGTTCTTGTAACTCAGTATTGAGCTGAAGTTGACGATTCTGATTAACGGCTCCAAAAGCATGAGAAAGAGCCTGCCATACCTGTAAAGATGTAGTAAGGCCAACCACATATGGAAAAATTTCTTCAGTAAGAGATGAGAGTAACTAGGAATAAAGCATCTAGTCATGTAAAAATCATGTTTCATAGGTAGAATTTAGAATTTCATGAGGATTTTCATCAGTACTCAGAATAGTTAAATGATGAGATGAAGTATTTTCATCAATAAAAGAGATAAGTTTTTTATAATTAAAAAAGGGAATAAATTGAGTTTTCCAAGATAGATAATTTTTGCTGGTTAATTTTATGGAGAAATTTTGATGAGTGTGAGCAGACGGAATAGAAGAAATTGGATTAGAGGATGAAGGAGTAATAGAAACCATTAGAAAAGAATTATGGAGGATTGTGGAAGACGAAATAAACAATAGTTATTGGAGATGCAGAGAAAGAGGAAGAAAAAAAAATTATAGATCTCGTAGGAGTATAAACTCTGCTACCATGTTAAGATTATTGTGAGAAGTTTGTATTTTATTCTTAAATCAATCAAAAGAGTACAACCCTATTTATACACATTTAATAAAATAAATAAAAAATACAGAGCAAATAAGGATTCCTAATTAATATATAATTCTTCAAATAAGTGGAATTCATATTTTACAATATAGGAAATATACAGAATATTTAATACAAGTGAAATTCCTATTTTACAATATAGGAAGTATCTCTGGCAGACATAACCTATAAAGATTTTATTACACTGGGAAACTATAACAATTCTACATTTGTTTACTTGCCTAAGATCTCTATAGTTCAGTCGATGAGAAACTTCCTTAGCCGTTTATCAAGCATCCCTTTCCCTGCAAAAGGACAATTAATTCAAAGAGAGTCAAATTTCTATATTAACATAATTACCTTAAAGGGTAGAGGAAAAAAAACATTCAAGTACTAGCAGCTGATAATGTTAAAATTATTGTTCTGTTTATGCTAACAACTTAATTTGATAACAATTATTTAAGATACTTCAACGAGTCTTCGTGAATGCATGCATCACCGTTAACATTACATATTCCAATAAAAGTTATTGGACAAAATACATCATATGGAGCCATGTTAGAAAGGAAAAGATCAAAAAGTAGCACCAAGTCGTCAATATTGCCAGCAACATTAGGCAAATTTCAGAGGTAGCAGACAATGAAATCAGGTTAAGTAACAAAACTATTTCAAGTGGTGAGGAATGTGACCTGACACCGAAGATGAGCAACAACTATGGTATACCATGTGCTTCACTGTTTCCTTGTGTACAAACTTTTGCTGACCTAAAATGCTTCTTTCAGGAATATTGCCCTCAGTGCATTCATTGTCTACTGTTACCTTTGATGTCTCAATAGTGGACCGATCATTCTTCCCTATTAATTTCCTCGTAGCAATTTCCATGGTAATGCGATTAATGTACTGACCAAAACCTGTGTTCATAAAAGAAAATAAAATCATGATTGATTATGACAAATTTCACTAATTATTGGCCATTTCAACTATTAAGAGGATTTGTGTCAAGTATAGGATGAAATATTGTGGTTTGGGACAATGGGAAGTTGTGCATAATCAATCAATTCTTGTTGGTTCATGCCAATTTTTTAGAATCACTTATTTAATCTCCCTTTCACATTAGAGTTTCAGCTACAAATCATCTTAATAGTGTTTTGTATTTATATTTTTTCCTTAATGGGATTTTTTGCATAATAAAGAAGTTATTTCCACACATTCCAAGGAACCTAAAAGACTATCCTTTCCATGATCAAACTTCTTTTACTTCCTAGGCAGCCACATATCTTTCCTATCATTTGAAACAAAGACAACCAAAGAAGGCAAACTAAAAGTAATATTAGCTTTTTTCTTGTTGTTAATTAAGCTTCTATTAAGGTTCGAATTTGTAATCTCGGCACCATGAAAATGACTCCTGTATCATTGAGTCAAAACTCATTGATAGTTGTATTAGCTATTTAAATGTGTGTTAACTGTTTTATGCCAACAGTAAAGGCTTTGTGAAAATCTGTAGCTCCTCTAGTAGTGCTTATTCTTTTATAAGATCCTTGCCAGGACTCATATGCCTAGCTAAGTGGCATTTAAGTTTTTGTTAGGATAAGGCTGCATATGGGCCTCCCCGGGGCCCTAATAGCCCAAGTCACAGATTCCTCATTGAAAGAGGAAGTAAAAAACCCAAATGCAAGTAACATGAGATATCAATTTCATTTCTCTATCAATGAAACTTTATTTAAAATATGCACATAAAAGACATCTCTTCTTAGGTTCATTGAAAACCCCATTGGGCCTCTCTATCTTTACCATCGGGTAAAACCATCGGACCATTACAAACTATAGAGTTGCAGCAAGCACATGCACCCCCAAGCTTATAAGTGTTGATAAAAGAGTCTAGAATTACCCATTAAAAGTAATGCCTTAGTAGCTTAAAACTTGGTGCCTGTTTTCCATATTAACTAAAACTATAACATCCATTTGAAATAAATATAAATAAAACTCAAATAGATTCTCATATTTAAAAATATACAATTTAATTTAAAATATGAAATTCAATTAAATTTTATATTTTTTATATTTAAAAAAATTTATAATTAAGTTATTTTTACATTTAAAAAAAATAAGTTATTTTTTATTTCATAAAATATTCTCAATATAATAAATATATTAGAAAAATAAAACAATTAAAAATAATTACATTTTATATTTTTAATTAATATTTAATTTATAAATATGAGAAAAAAAATTGAAAGAAAAATAAATAAAAAATAAAGACAAAAAAAAAAAAAAAAAATAGTGTGAGAGTAGTAAAAGAAGAGAGAGTGTACAATAAGAAAGGAGAGCGAAATGAAAAAAGAAAAGAGAAATAGAAAAAGTATGAATAAAATAAAAATAAAATGAGTATTTTTATCAACAATACCATTTTGTTAGTTTTATAAAATTTATTTTAAAATTTCATTTATTTTAATGAAATTTGATTTGATTATATTAATTTTATGAAATTAAATTTGTAAAATTTAAATGAATATTTTATAATATTTTTAAATATAAAATTATTTAAAATTGTAAAATTCGTAATGAATTCTATTAAATTTTATAAAATTATTTTAGTTCAAATGAATTGTAAATTTTTTATATATTGGTAAAAAATTTAGCTTTATATCCATTTAAGTTATAAAAATAGATCCATATTTAATTGATTTAACTCAATAGCTATTGGCAAAACTTAAATATGAATGTATTTCAGAATTAGCATTACACTAGTAAAATCAAATTATATATGGACAACAAGGACAATATCAAACAAGCCCTCAAGCTATTAAGTTATGATTTATGAAGTCAATTATTGCAAATCAAGCACAACTTTTGAGCAATGGTAAAGTAAAAACTAGTATCCAATTAAAGAAGTAATTAAGTAGCAATTAGTACAAAACTTGAAATATTTATACAATAATAGAAACATTAAACAATAAATAATACCTTTGGTAGAAGCAAGATGGTAAGGAACACACAAGGGAGCATATAAATAAGAATCAGATTTCATATACTCTCCAACCTTCTCTACCAACCCTTTCTTATTCCTCTCTTTCTTGTTGCCTTTCAATTCCACTCCTAAAACCAAAATTAAACAAAACATTGAAAACCCATTTAAAAAAAATGAAAAATACATTAAATAAGTTCGAATTTGCAACCTTAGAATCCTAAAAACGAATAGGTACATTACCAGAAGTAGAAGAAGAGACAATTCTTGATGCTAGAAAATCAGTTTGTGGAGGAGAAATTAAAGGAGCAAACATGTAAGAATCAGAATTTAGATAGTCCACAAATTTCTTGAGCAATCTTTTTTTGTTTCTCTTCATGGGTTTCTTTGTCTTTTGAACTCCAAATAGCTCTCTCTTCTCCATTTGTTTTTTTCTTTAAAACGCTGAAAACAGAGAAAAAGAACAGAAAACAGAGGAATTTATTTGCCTTTAGATAAATAAGAATAAAAAAAATTGCCGATCTGGATGGCGGTTGGGATTATTGATACGTGTCAATTAGCATGATTTCTTGCAATACTTGTTTGCAGCTAATGTTAGCGCCAGGTGAATTAATTAAAAAAATAAATTAATAAAACTATATAAAATTTTAAGTATTTATTCATATGTTTTACCCCACTAAAAAAATTGAAAAAATTATCTAAATTATGGTGAATTTATATTATTTTCCCATTAAAAAAATGAATTCTAAATTTTTTAAACATTTTAAAAAGTTATATTTATTGATAAAAAAATTCAGTTTATATTATTTTCCCATTATAGATATTTACATTATCAAAATTGGGTTTAATTGATTTAAAATTTTAAATATTAGAGTTTAATTGAGATAAATATTTTTATGAGTTTAGAATTACACTTGAGGTTAAAATAGAAGAGGGAATTAAGATTTTGGCCTTATTAGAGCACCAATTTTTAATATAAAATCATTTTAATACATAAATTGTATTATACTGTAGAAATAATTCATTTTTAAATATTTAAATTATTTGAGTTTTTTTTTTTTTAATTATTAAACCACATTGACAATTTATATTATGATAAAAAGTTAATGAAAGAAGATAACAAAATAATATGGAGTTGATTAATAGGGAATGAAAGAAATGTTTGGCTATATTTTGTTTTTGATATTAAAATGTGTGTGTGTGTGTGTATATATATATAATCAATTCAATTCAAGAAACAACTCAACTTGAAAATTACAAATATTGCATAATTGCAGACAGTGAGAATAAGAGTAGGAGCAGTTAGATTACATCCAAAGCCAAGCCTATAACTCAAATAACTAATACATTCAAAATCAACAAAGGGTAATGCTAGTAGTAGAAACACATTATGTCAACTTATTCCCCTATACCTTATTATTTCTATTTGCACCAAATTACCAAATTCTTTGGGGGCGAAAAATACCAGAACCATAGGTAGATTGAGTCATCTGTATAAGTAATGGAAGTTGCAACATCAAGAACATAATTAACGGAAAAGAAGCTAGTAAAGTAATGGGCATAGTAATCCATTTCCATCTTTGATCAAGTACGATTGAAAGCGCTGCACCAAAAGCTATCATCATGGTTGCCAAGGCAAAGAAGAGAGAAGCAAGGCCTATAATCAACCTTTTTGGTAGCGAAGTAAGGAAATCTTCTACTGCGTAACGAGCAGTTAGGATAGATAAGAACATTAAGAGAGAAGTTATAGAGGAAAACAGAGCTAATGCATCACATATAGCGAACACTGAAAATGAGTTCTTTCTTAGAAAGAGTGGGATGCCATTGTTGTTGTCATTGCCTCCAGGCACAGTAAAAGCAGCAGCAAAAACAACAGTAGCAATGAGTGTGGAGACTACCATGCAAGAATTGGATGTATCCTTCATCCATTTCTCTCCTTTCTCAGTCAATTCTTTATGCTCCTCCACAAATCGTACCCAAGGTGTTTTTCCTTCTTCATTTTCTGAAATTCTATAATATGGAGGAATAAGTTTCTCCACCTCCTGTAACATTAAAAAAGTAATTTTTCATTTTTCATTTCTCAAGTACAATGAAAATTTTTCAAGTAAGATTTACTTGAGTTTTACAAAATATTTAAAAATTTACAAAATGTTCAAAAATTTGTTTTTAAAGAAGAGCTATTATAATTATTACAATTTTAGTTGTGGTTTAACAATAGATTGGTATTATATATGGTCAATTTTCATATATCATATTAAGTTTATTTTATTTATTCGATTAATGACAGATCATTCATGGTGGGATTAGATAAGTAAATGAGAAAATTCCCATTTATGATCTGACTCCAAGAATCGAATCTTTATTAATAAGAAGAAGATAAGCTTCAATATAGAATTGATCAGAAACAAGCAGCAACAAAAACTAATACCTTATACCATTGCAATTCTCTCTGTAACTGAAAAACTGAACCAGAAATAGATGTGAGTTTAGCTGAAGGTGCTAACGTTGCTGTTATATGCAATATATGGCTCTTATCTGTTTCAGCAACTGCCCAAGCAAACAGTTTATTTCTTACATTGATCTTGCTGACAAGATTGAAAATATTTTCTTGTCGTTGTTTGATGGAAATTTCCAATACTTGCTTCCCAGCAATCCAAATGAGATCAGGAAAATTTTGAAGGCAAGCCTTCACAATTTCAACTGTTCCAAACTTTACGGCTACAGATATAGCAGCAATCAAATCGTAAAGTTGCTGCTCATGAGAATTATTTTGCAAAAGCTGTGCGACAATATAATTTAGCAATTCATTTGCTTGTTGGTGTCTCAACCTGTCATCTCTAAAATTCTTCATACCAGGAACTACAAGTAAAAAAGCAAATGTTTCAAGTAAAGTATATTCTATATATAAATCATACCTGTTTGATGTTACTATTGCAATTAGCAGCTTTTAGCTAAAAATAATGAACAAATTTTTTGATAACAATAGATAATAATGACTTGTCATTTTATTATTGTGAACCTAAAATTAATTTTGCAAATGGTATTCATATTTGAATCTTTTTTCCAAAATTAAAACAAATTACAGGTTAAACTCCTTGCGTTTTGTGAAATAGCTGCTAGGTATATATAAAATTACCAAACTAGCCCATCATTTTATTGTACATCCAATTAATTTTACATTGATCTTTAAAAAAAAAAAATGAAAATTATCCTTAAGTGAAAATATATTAATTCTCAATTCAACTCACCTCTAATCTTAAAATTAATTGAGATTATTTATATAAATTTTTTATTTTTATTTTAAATGATTTTAAACGATATTTTTTAATAATTAATGTAATGCAAGTGAAACTATATTAATGTCCTTTTTAATTTCCTTCATGTCATAAACTTGACGTTGTGTAGTACAAGAAATTATATAATATAATAATAATTGTGGAGATTGTTTTAATAAAAAATAAAAAAAAATAATATTTTTATAGATTACGATAAATATTGAGAATTGCTTTTCTCTACTCTGTCTCTACAATTTATTCATCTTCTTCTTTCATCTTTTTTTTTTTTTACAGAAAAAAAATAAAAAATTAGATGGCCTCCTTCCATTGAAATGTGCTATGGATCATTGGTATTAAAAATGGTAAAAAACCATTTCTACAGAAAGAAAGCAATCTAACAAGGCATTTCAAGTTTTGGTTCGTAGAAAAAGCCTTACTTGATGTTATTACATCCTCTTAGCGAAGTAAATATATAAATAAAAAACAAAATAAAATCTAAAAAATTGCTTACTGTGTGTATTTAATTTCAAGAACAGAACTCTTTTTTTTCTTTTATGTACATAATTTTAAAAAATTAAATACGCACAGCAAGCAATTTGTTTACTTTCTATAAAATTGATTTCTATTTTTAATACCTATGATTCAGGGACCATCTATATATATATATATATATATATATATATATATATATATATATATATAAAAGGATGAAGATTAGGGATCACAATTTAGGTCCGATCTGTAGACATTCATGTAGGTTCGATTTGAATGAGACGGGGCAAATTTTTTTTTTTTACTCATGGGATTCAAATCGAGTTTGAATAATTATAATACCAGTCTTAAACCATATTTTTTTAATTAATAGTTATTTTTTATTTGAAATATAAACAAGCCTGATAATTTTTTTTTTTAAAGGATCAGGTTAAAATTTTGTAAAACATTATCCATATCCAACCTGTTGCCATCCCTAATAAAGATGGAAGAAGAGAATAAAATAGTTGGAGAGAGATGGTAAAGAAAAACAATTTTCAATGTTTACCATAATCTGCATCAAAATTAATTTTTTAAAAATTTTGCAAACAATCTCTACTTGTCATGATTTAAATAATTTATCATTCCAACTAAAATTCACTATTATACTATAAAATTTCTGGTACACTACTGTAGCTTACCTAGATATTCCATAGCTTTCCAGAGCATAGTTGTAAGCCAATATAACACTACAAGGTACAAATACAAAGAATTAACTTATAGTAATTCGCATTAACTAGAGTACCAAAAAATTGAAAAGTATCAAATTCTCAAAGGTTGACAAACCTTGGGTAATATAGGTTTTGGATCGTATCAATGTTGGCATATGTTCTGGGTAGATGGAGCTCTCAGGAAGGTTTTCAATATCTGATGTTAACGAAAGTGGCGGTGCATGCTTAGGCTCTACAGGAATAACTAAAACAAAATGCAAAGAAATTAAATTAACAAACATACTCGTCTACATATATCATGAAGGCAAAATTTATTTAAAAATTAAATGGTTAATTATAAAAATGGTGCCTGAATTTTTTGTTAATTTTTTATTTTAGTATTTCAATTTTTTTTTTTCTAATCAAATGTCTAAAAGGCCTTCTTCTATTATTTTTTTTTTTTTTACAATTAAGTGTTTATTAATGTATTTCATCTAAAGGATAAATAGGGTGATTTTGATGTGAAAAACGCCAGTATAAAGTTTCTAGACAGTAACAACGGAATTATCTTTACTTATTTTTCGGTTTTCATCTCACTGGAAATTAGACTTGACTTTATATTAATAATTTTTAACATTATTTTATATTTCTTAAGGTGTCACTTATGATTCCACCCACTTCTTTTTTTATTTTATATTTTTTAAGGTGTCACATATGATTCCACCCACTTCTTTTTCTTTCTTTTTCTTTCTTCTTCAATCTCATCAAAACCATCAAAACTATCCATCAAAATCATCTTTTTCTTTCTTTCACCTCTACCAATTTTCTCCTTCTTTTTCTTCAATCTCATCAAACTATTAAACCCATCAAAACTACCCATAAAAAATAGACACAGCAAAATTAATGTTTTTGAGATAATTTATGTCAAAATATTTCATTTTCTTTATCATCCCAACAATCAAGTATCCATCAAAAATAACAAAAAAAAAGCAACAAACAAAATAACAAAAACCCAACTGATCGGTGACGCATTAAAAATCTATGGTTCCTTCACCTAATTATAGAAATTAGGAAAGGCCAAGCAGAAAAAAAAAATAGTAATTGGTGTTTTGGTTTTTAGCTTAAGATTTCTTTTAGTAATTAGATTTTGATAGTTTTTGATGGTTTGATGGTTTTGGTGGAAGTGAGAGGAAGAAGATGATTTTGATAGGTTAGATTGATGAGATTGAAAAAGAAGAAGAAGATTGGTGGAGGTGAGAGGAAGAAGAAGAAGAAGATTTTGATGGGTTTGATGAGATTGAAGAAGAAAAAGAAGACTAATGGAGATGAGTGGAAGAAGAAGAAGGTATTGATGGGTGGTTTTGATGAAATTGAAAAAAAAAGAAAAAAAAAAAAAGAAAAAGGAATAGATCCTACGTAGCGACTTGAAAAATGTAAAATAATATTAATTTTTTTAATATGAAGCCACGTCAGATTTTCGGCGAGATGAAGAACGAAAAACGAGCAAAGAGACTTTGGTTGTGACAAAATCATTGCTCTCGTATTTTGAACAAAAATCAAAATTTAGAGATAATTATGAATTAAGGTAAATTTAAGAATAATAGGTATAATTTAGCCGGTAAAATGAAGATGTCAATTTTAGATTTTATCATAGACACTTCAAGGATCATAACAATAGCATAATTTTTAGAATTACATGTAGGGCCTTATCTTGCATTAGTTTGTTTCCTTATTTTATTTTAGAATTTTTAAGGCCTAATTCTCAATTTTGTTTATTTGGAGCAGATATTAATAATATTGGTTTTCTCTACCTGAGATATTTTCTTTGAACGTTTTAGTTATCATATTAGGTGGTATCAGAGAAAACTATTGCTTTGTTTCCTAAATAACATTTTAAAATGTTTGAAATAACCTTTTTATTGACGACGATCACAAATGACATACAATTTGAAGAGTAAATTTTTGAGTTTTGGTGCATGGAAGAAATACACTTGAGATAATGTTGCTCACAATTGATAATAATGATAAAACTTGTACTGGAGATGATGTAACTAACAATAAATTTATTCATAAATGCATTCCTATTTTAGATATGTTTCTTATTTTGATGTTGATTTAAAAAAAAAAAAATTATCAAGTAGTTATTTGATTTAGATGTACATTTTGATTGTCATGACACAATAATCAGCTGTTGCTCAAGGCTTCACCATATGAAGCCTACAACACTGACACATTTAGGCCAAAAAAATTATGCCGGCGGTGATCGGATTATGCTAGGCAGTAGCATGGTGGCGACGACTATGGAAGTTGGCAGAGGCATGAAGAAGATTATGGCAAAATTGTAATTTTGAAATAATAAATTTAGGATTTCTAAAATCCTAAAAGGAAATTACAAATTTTCCATTAATGAATTGACCTTGTTCTTTTAATGCAAAGGGGCAAACAAATTAGATTTTTAATTAATTTTTCATGTTATTTAAATTTTAATAAGTGGACTTTTCTCATTTTAATTGCATAAATTTGAGAAGATATTTATAAATATTTAAAACAAAGATTTTAAGTTTGACTTAAAATGGATTGTTTTAAAATAAAATCTAAATTCATTAAATATTTATTTCGTAATTAATTTTGAAAATTAAGATGCTATTTTAATTTTAAATTTTTAAATTGATTGTAGGCTCCACATTAATGTTTAATTGGACTTAATTATTAAGAAAAATATTTTTTAATTATTTTTTATATCACATCAGTAAAATTTAACAGTATTAAAATATTTGACAATAAAATATCTAATGGAGAAAATCACAGGGTATGCAAGTATCATGAAAAAAAAATCTCTACCCCGCATTTAATAAAAGCATGAAATCGTAAGGATGTTTTATATACTTTTCCCGATAATAATACCTCCTAAATAAAAATAACCTTTCTAAATAATACAAATTATAAATAGATATTTTACTCTTCATATACAGAAAATCAAAATTAAGAAATTACATAGAAATCTCTTAATTTGAAGGGTAAGAGAATTAACAGAAAAAGAAAATTAAATTATCGTTGAAAAACAAGTTTAATTAGTTGAACGTTCAAGAAAATATATTTGTACCAAATTACTCCATGAAGGCACAATTATATTTAAAATATTTATTTGCTTGACATGAAAGATTTTAATTTCAAATTATAAAATTAAAGACGAGTTTTTTATGAAGTGGAGGAATATGATGCGTCTTATATAAGAATTATAATGTTTAGGTTACTTTTCTTGTATTTCAAGGAGTTCTAAAATATTTAGAATTTTTACTAAGTAATTTTTATTAGTTCACAATTAAAATTTGTGTCTTACAATAACTCTAATACGTAATAGTTTATTTATATTCTTTTTATTAAAACAAATTTCAGTCTTTCATTCATGGTGGATTTCAAAGTTATCTTCTCTTGCAGACTCAATGATGTTTAAGATTGAAACATGATCTAGCCTTATTTACCCTATGTTTTCTCCTTAAATTAGGTGGTATCAGAGCCCAATGACGATTGATGCTAATGGTGGTGGTCGTTATAACGTTGTTCATGAGACTAGAGCACTCCCAACCTTTAAGGATAAAGCATTTTAATGATTGGAGCAACCTTTAAAGTGGTGTGTAGATCAACAGATGGATCTCAGACTCTAATGCTTCGAGGAGTCGTTTGATGCGATAGCAGATTGATTGGATGCCTTTGGTATTGACGTGAACCAAAATTGGAATAATGACAGAAGGCTAAGAGTAAGGGTAGCTCATGGTGACCCTGTCGAAAGGCTTGTTCTTGTCCACAAACAAAAAATTAGTGATTATGACTATTCTGAGGAAGAAGACGAGTATAATCAGGAACAATATGATAAGTATGGTGGGCATGGAAGGCATCAATAGGATGATGGATATAGAATAATAAATGAAGAAAGGGTTGGTAGTGAATTTCGATTAAAGATTTACAACTCTAGTTTTAATGGAAGTTTGGGAATGGAAGATTTTCTAGATTGGATTGTTGAAATCGGCATATTCTCTAATTACGTATAAACACCCACTAATTAACAAGTCTCATTTGTAGCCTTTCATTTGGGTGCAATGCTTTTGTTTAGTGGGAATGATTGCAACACAAAAGGGTGTTAGAAAGTAAAGGCCATGCTCGCACTTGGAACAAAATGAAGAGTTTGCTGAAGGAGTTCCTACCACCAAATTAAAAACAAATTTTGTACTAGCAGTGCTTGCTAGTAGGGGAATCAATTTATGAATATGCTATAGATTTCATGAGATTGGTCGAGAGAAACAACTTGTTAGAATATGAGAGACAATAAGTGGGTAAAAATTAGATGGAATGAAGCCTCGCCCGAGTGCTAGACCTGTTCATTAGCAATCGAAATACTCATTCAGGGCTAATTCCCATGCGGAAGTGGCTGTCGCTTTTATTTTTTAAGAAGATTGTTTCTTTTGTATATTATTTTGAAAATTTTGGGGAGTCATCACCTTAAAATTTTTTTTATGGGAAAATATAAGGTAAAATCTCAATTTAACTCCAATTATTATCCAATGAAAAAGTGTGTTATGCATTTGAACTAAGTTCGAATTCAGGGACTAGGTTTTCAATTAAGGAACTTGAATTTGACTTTAATTTAATTATGACTTGAAAATATCATTTTTTATGTGAACAGTTAATTGAATGGTAGCTATTGGATGTAAAGCAATAAATAAATTGGAAAGCAATAAACCATTCATTCAAAGCGGTAAATAATTTAAAGCAATTATTATATTTAAATTACCATAGGAGATATTAACTCTAACTCTTATGACTTCTAGGCTAATTACACATTACCCAAAATTACTCAACTAAACAACATGAAGGCAAAATAAAAGTGAGAAAAGGGGGAAAATGATTTTTTGGGTTATTTGGATTTGATACTTAATTTAAAATATGCCTACATATCCCTTCGAATTGAAATCAAAATCCGCATAGTTTGTCCTTTTTGCCAAGGATGTTAGGTTTGATTTGAAAGAGGATTTTGACTTCATGTTTGATTTTGAGTTACTATAGTTCTGATTAAAAGTTTAATTTTGAGTTACTTTAAGTCTCATTTATCATGTTTCGATTATTCGATATTCTATCAAATAAAGGGTTGAGTCAACGAATTTATATTTTGCTTTGTGGTTTTTGAGGTAGAGACTGTTGGAGAGTCTTACTAGATCGAATTTCCAGTTGGGAATTTAATTAGTCAAAGTTTTCATTAGTCCAAATTTCTAAAATTATAGCAAGGGATTTTAATCTTAAAAAAATCAAATTAATTCAAGTGAATTAATTTGAGGCTCCACATGCCATCTTTTTCTATTTCTTTAATTCAAAGAGATTTAAAGAAATCAATTTTGAGCTCAAAGAGAGCTAAATCGCTTTTATAAGGAATATTAAATTGGAGTGAGAATGAAAAGTTAATTACAGAAAAATCAATCTACCTAATCAAGAGGTAAGGAAAAAAATAAAGAGATGGGGGTATTTAGAGAGGTAGGAACGGGTAAAATAGAAAATTGGGTTGGCAGATCAGCCAGAAAGGGCTGGCAGATCTACCAAGAAGAGGTGGTGGCATCGGCAACAAGGTCGGCGGCTTCGCCAGGCTTGACCGGTGGCACCACAAAGTCGGACGGACGACTCTGCCATGCCTGGCGAGCGGCACCGCAATGCCTGATGAGTGGCACTCCTAAGCCTGGCTGACGACACCGCTAAGCCTGGTCGGCTGCTTTGTCAAGCCTAGTTGGCAACAACTGGTGATAGACTGGTGATTCTAAGCTTTTCGGGGTCTTTCTCAAAATAGCAGCTCTACCACTAGTAGAAGTAAAATAGAACTCGCACAGGAATCACAACTCAATAGAATAGAAAATAAACCAGGAACCAAAACTCGACAGAAAAATCAGAAGATCAAAACCAACAAACCTAAGTACCTGGACATGATCGTGATCTCCAAGCGAGGTAGTCTGTGCAAGTTTCATCAAAAAAAGTCACCGAAAAGTGGTGACACGAGCGTACACACATTGGAACATAGGTTGATGGCTGGAGTTTCAAGGCGGCATGTGACAGTGTCGGCGAAGGTTTCCAGTGATGTTCTTCTAGGCTAACACTGATAGACGGCTGGGCAAGCTTTCTTGCTGGGCGGTGGCGATAACGCACACCCACAGACCCTTCAACTAGAGTGACAGCTTCTTTGATAGAAAAATAGAGGAACAAAAAATCCACTGAAAAAAAATTCAGACCTCTAGGAACGGAGGCTTTGACACCATGTTGAAAATAGAGAGAATAGTTCTCAAATTCATTGATCTATTTAAACCTTTGTACATTATTATATTTATACACACACTAAACTCTAAACTAGGAAAGAGATTAAAGAGAAAATATTATAAAATCACAACAATCACTCCCAAAATCATGTTAATGAATATTTACAAGTCAACAATTAATATGTTAGACAGATTGCATAATGCCAAGTGGTTTTCTAAGATAGACTTAAAGAATGGGTACCATCAAATTAGAATAAGGCCAATGGATGAACATAGGACTACATTCGAGACTAATAAGGAGTTGCATGAGTAGTTGCATGAGTAGTTGGTGATGTCATTTGGGTTATCAAATGCACCCAGTATCTTAATATAGCTAATGAACTATGTATTACAACCTTTCATTGGCAAGTTTATAATTATTTTGATGATATTCTCATCTATAGCAAGGGAGAGGATGGACATTTATCGCATTTGAGGGAGGTGTTAAATGCTTTAAAGGATAATAAATTGTACATTAATTATAAGAAGTGCAATTTCTTGACTAATTGTTGTTTTTGAGATATATTATGAGTGGTGAGGAAATACAAGTAGATGAAGTAAAAGTTAAGGAAATTAGAGAATGGCCTACTCTAACTAATATTTTTAAGCCTTACATTTTTCATAGGTTGGCTACTTTCTACATGCTATTCATTAGGAATTTTATCCCTATTGCAACACCTATGACAGAGTGTTTGAATTAGAGCAAGTTCCACTAATGAAAGAAAGCGGAAAACAACTTTGCAATCCTGAAGCTTGGTATGACTTGTTCTTGCTTTGCTAGATTTCAACAAATTGTTTGAAGTGTATTGCAAAGCAATTGGAGTAGGAATAGGCATTATATTGTCCCAAGAAAGGAGACTAGTGCATTTTTGATGAAAAGTTTAATGTTTCCAGGAGAAATTAGAGCACTTACGACAAGTTCCATTATATCGTGGGTGGTTTGAAAACTTGGAAACATTACCTGGTTGGCAAGGAGTTCATTTTATACTCTAATAATGAAGTTTTAAAGTATTTGAATAACCATAATTGGATTAGCAAGGATATGCTTTTGAGATGGTGATAGTTCATCCATAAATTTCCTTTTAGGTTGAAGCATAAATTTGGAGTATAAAATAAGGTAGTTGATGCTTTGAGTAGACAAGCAACTTCACTGGTTAACTTAAGCAATGAAATGATGGGGTTTGAACAATTAAAAGAGTCATATAAAGTTGATGAGGATTTTGAAATATTTGGCATCAGTGTTTCCTTAGATAGTCTATATATGTAGGATTTTTACATGCAAAATATTTACTTAATGCATGGGAACCAACTATATCTTCCTTGAATATTATTACGAGAGAAGGTGATTTAAGATTTGCATGAAGGATTGGTTGGATTTTTAGGGTAAGATAAAATAGTCACTATAATTAGAGAATAATTTTATTGGCCTCAATTACTCGGAGATGTGACCGGGTATGTCTAGTAGTGTAATGTTTGGAATTATATATCAATGGACTTTGTGCTTGGCTTTCCTCAAACATAGAGGGGAGCAGATTTTATGTATGTTTGGTGTTGACACATGTTCCAAGAAGCATGTTTCATTCCTTGTAGGAAATCTTTTGATGTAATTAGTGTTGCTAGATTGTTTTTCAAAGAGATTTTTTTTTGGTGTATTCAAGACCATCACTTCCAACAAGGACAGCAAGTTTCTTAGGCATTTTTAGAGAATTTCAATAACACAATCATCATTATTAGGTTGAAAATAAACCCAAACAGTGGGATGTGGCTTTATTTCAGACTGAATTTGCCTATAATAATGTGGTGCAAAGTACTACTAGCATGTCACTATTCCCTATTGTCTATACTAAAGAACCAGTACATACTTTGGATATGATTCAGCAGCCAAAGGAATCTAGGAAGAATGTTGCAGCAACTCATATGACTAAACAAGTTGTGTAGGTGTATAGGGAGGTGCAACATAAGCTAGAGGAGACAAATCAAAAAGATAAGCAGACTGCAAATAAGCATAGAAGGAAGCAAAATTTTTTCTTGGGTGATCCAATGACTGTGTTCCTTCAATGTGAATGGTTTTCAATTGAACCTTATAGCAAACTTCAGCCACAGAAGTACGAACCATATAATGTTAGCAAGAAAAATAATGACAATGCCTATGTTATTGATCTTCCTAAGAGCACAGACATTTCCAATAGTTTCAATGTGGCTAATTTGTCATCTTATCATTCTTATGACAAGCCATTGTATTCGAATCCTGAGTCTACCCTGAGGTTGAGTTTTTTTCAAGTGAAAGCTACTTATGTGAAGGATGTCAGTATAAGGTTTATTGACCGTTTGGAGCGACAAAAGCCTAAACGAGGGCATTAATTTTGGGTTTTAAGGTAAATACTTAAAGGGCTGTAATAATAGCCTAATTTTTAGAATTATATGCAGGGCCTTAACTTGCATTATTTTCTTTTAATGTTTTACTCGTTGCGTCAGGTTTTAGCTTACATATCACCATATTTTCCTCGAGTCCATGAAAGATGAAAGATCAGTGATATGTGAACTCAAGTAATCATATTTGGCATTCAAACCAAACGAATCAACTATAAATACTTAATTGTAAAAAAATTAGTTGTTGAGATGATTAGAAAAATATAAAGCACAATTGATATAATTAATTCAAAAGTAAAAGTTAAGTAATTCAACGTAAAAATAATTAAATAAATAAAATGTGATTAAAGATCTATACTCACAAGGATAAATGTATCTTTTCCAAAATCCAAATTTACTTCCCCTAAGGAAGGCTGAAGGCTTTGCTGCAAGTGCCATGAGTATTGTCGATTCTTTGTATCGAGCAGTAATTAAGTTTGGGTAGCGTTTGACAATATACAAGGAAATATCTGCTGACATGTGATATAGATCAATGCTCTTTTTCTTGGTTCTTAGAATATGAGAGCAAGAGTGTTATGTTCTGAATCTAAATGGGATTGTTGAACAGGCTTAAAAAATAATAATAAAAAAAAGGAATAGGAAATTTAATAAAGGTAAAAAAAAGATAGGAGAAATAACCTACCATAGTGACCAGCATATGTCAGAATGACTATTAGGTTTGCACCTTTAGAACCAGTGAAGGGATCGTTGGGTTGCTCATCTCGAGTAACCAATGTAAGAAACCATATAACCTCTTTGTATTCTAATGCTTTTGGAGTAGACATCTCTTTTTCTCCCGATGAAAGAAAAACTGCACAAAATAGAGGAGTATCGCCACTGTTATTCACTATTTGTGGTAAGTCAGGGTTTTTTCGCACCAATGCCTTAACTGAAGCTAAGTTCCCATCTACAGCAGCATAGTGAAGGGCCGTGGAACCACCAGTATCACGCAAAGCAGTTGTTTCTTCTGGCATAATTTCCAACAACTTTCTCACAAATTCCGTTTGGCTTTCAATTGCAGCAACATGAAGTGCAGTTCTTTTAAACATGGAAATCTTATTCGATGTTACTGCCTCCGGATGCTCATTTAAGAAGCTTGATGCACTTTGCCAGTCTCCTCTTATTGTAGCCAGGTATAGGGGCCGATACTGATTTTGATCAAAATTTCTTACTGTTCGCGATAAATTAATGGGTAAATTATATCAATGGTCATTAAATTTTATGTACTTAGTTTCAATATATAGAATATATACACAATATGAGCAAGAAATTTTCTATAACCAATGATTTCAGTATTAATTACCTAACTGATCTTCAATAGTATCCCCACGTGATATTTTAGCATCTAAATCCTTCAAAAAATAAACAGGTGTGTCTCCTCCAGTAGTCTTTTCTGTTTAAAATAATAATAATAATAATAAAGCACAAAATTGTAAATATAGAAAAATATTTAATCTATAAATTCTTATTAGTGTTCCTTTTTTTTCATCTTTTTATGGGTGAATTACTATGTATTTCTTTTAGTATAATTTAAAAAAAATTTCAATTTTTTTTTATTATCAAGAAAGTTAATTAACCAAATAAAAAAAATATGAAAAATGTTAATACTTCATAATATATTTTGAAAATAATATAAAATTTTAAAAATATTATTTTTTTACTAATATGCATTTGATTATTTATTTGTTATTTTAATACTATAAATTATTTAATTTTAAAATATATATATGATTTATTAAGATATTTTAGTAAAATATATAATTAAAAAATATTTTCAATGAGTAAAATTTAAAATTTTTTCTTAAAAAAAATGTTAGTAAGATAATAATTTGAAATTTAATTTGGTAAATCATATTTCTTATTAAAAATTAAAAATAAATATTTGCTCAAAAATAAAATAATAAAATTAAAATTTTAAAATTAAAATAAAATATATTCTTTAAAAATATATGTATAAATATTATTTTATGCAATAAAAAATAAAGGTAAATAAAACTTAAGTTTTCTTTTTTATTTTTTAGTACATAAAAATAAAAATTTTACTTAAATTTTCTTTCATATATATAAAAGATTTTTTTGTATACATAAATTATATTTATTAAATATATTTTTATTATCACAATTTTAAATATATATATATATATGTGTGTGTGTGTGTGTGTGAATTAAGAATAATAAAAAAAATTAAATATTTTTCCTTATAAAAGTTATTATTAATATGCAATAAGGTTATAGTCAAGTTTAATAATAATAAAAAAAAAGTACGAAGGGTCAAAAACTAAAAAAAGAATGTCAATATTACTTCTATAAATTAAAATATTTTTATAATATGAAATTATATTTAAAATACATTTATGAAAAAATAAACTAAGAGCAAATATATTTAAATAGATGAAAATTTTATATTATGTAGTAAAAATCAATTTAAAAGAATAAAGAAAAATCTCAAAATTTAATATAATTAAAAAATCTCTATAAAACTAAAATTTAGGTTCATATAAATTAAAATATATAATTTTAATATAATTCTGTTCAGTTTGATTTTGATCTATTTTTTATATATTTAAATTATAATCGAATCAAAAATTTAGTTAAATTATCTTTTTAAATGAATCTAAATCATTCGTAATAATAATAAAATCACAGTTTTTAATTTGAATTGAATTTGATTAATTTAATATATCTGTTTGATTTTTTTTTTTTTTTTCAGCTCTAGTATAAGTTACGTAAATTACCAAATAATCAATTATATGTATCAAGTGTTACCTGGCTTTTTTTCAGTTTTCCCAATTGCTTTTGCATCCTTCCCTGACTCCTCTTCTGATTCATCTTCTAACTCTTCTTCTGATTTATCCTGTCTTGATTCTTCTTCTAATTCTTCTTCCATTTTATCCTGTCCTGATTCTTCTTCTGACTTTTCTTCTGATTTATCTTGTCTACCATGTGATCGTTGCTGTAGTGGTGTAGTAGCCATTTCTATGTAAACATGAACAAATATTTTAAAATTAACATTTTATTAAAGTTCATGCTATTTTTTTTTAAAGTGATTATACACACTAAATTTAATTTATCATAGTAAATCCATCTCTTTAGTTATAATAAAAAGTTTTTCTACACACTAAATTTGATTTATCATATAAAGTTGATCTTTTCAATTTAATCATAATAAAATCCTAACAATTCATATTAGAAATAGAGAATTTATAAAATAAGAATATATATATCTTTTTTTATCATATTGAATTTAAATTTTATGAAATTTGATAAAATTTATAAATGAATTTTAAATTAACAAAATAGCAAAGTTGGTTTTATTTTAATTTTACAATAATTAGTTTACTATCCAAATGAATCATACACTTAATTGTTAACATAGCAAATATGAAAATTTATTAATCGAAAATTTTACTTCAAATTGATATCATCCAAATTAACACTTTGTAAAAGAAATTAAGAAAACGATAAGTTGGGGAGATACCTTCTCAATAAGCAACAAAGTTTCCTTCTTCTACCTACTGCTTCTTTCCTCTGCTTATTTGAGAATATGTGTATCATATATATAGAGAGAGGAAAAAAAAAAAGTAAGGGTTCTGCAGACCCACAGGGTTCACATTATCATGGGGTCGATGGAAATCACATTTTTATAATTATATTATTTATCAATTTTACCTTAATTAAAAATCTTAATTATAAATAAAAATTATAAGAAAAATTTTACTAACTAAAATTCTAAAAAGCCAAATTAATCTATAATTTATTATATCATATTATCAATTTAATCTTTAAATATTAATTAGAGTTAATTAAATTCTTTAATTTTATAAATTTAGTTAACTGAGCCATTAATTTAATTATCAATAATTTATCAAATTTATAAAGTTAGAGAACTTAATTATCAAAGTTAAAATATTAAATTGATAGTGTAATATAACAAGTTTCAAAATTAATTTTATTGTACTCTTTAAATTAATGTAGAAATATTATTATTATTTTCATTGAATTTTAATGTAGAATTGTAACTAAATTTTTAAAGAATTCAAAGTTCACAATAAATTTTTTCTATTAATATATTTTTGGTAATTAAAAATATCAACTTTTTTTTATCACTATTGAAAATATCACCTTGAATTAAAATATTAAAATAATATTTTTATATATTATACATTCAAACTTCTATTTATTCTACTTAATTTTAAAATAAAATTGCATATAATTACAACAACACTAGCTTCTATCCTTTTTGAATATTAAATATCAATTTATTTTTATATAAAAATTTTTGGATCTGATTTATAGGTAGGATTAGAGCAACAATTAAAAGGGGTTTCAAAATGTATTTTTGTGGAGCTACAACTCCGACAGAATATATTTGAAAAAGAAAAGGTAAAGAGTTTCCCTTGCATATAAGATTAGCATCTCTAATATACATTTCGTGTTCTTTACGTTCTTGGAGCATCTTGAATTCACTTTGTTAGCTAAAGAAAGTAAGGAGGGCAATGACAATGATACTTTGCTCTAGTCCAGGAATTCGAGGATACCGGCAGCCCAAGTCAAATCGTATTTTTTTTTTTTTTTTTTTAAAACATTAATTTATTTTTAATAAAACGAATTATATTTCTGGTTGAATCTATAAAATCCCAACAAAATTCTAGAAACCAAAATATTAATTTTCTTTCATAAAAAATAAAGAAATCAAACAAATTACATAATATGCAAAACAATAATTATAATAATAACTAGAATCATGTTCAAAATTTCTACCATAGTAATTTAGAGAATAAAAGTTTCAAAAAATGAAAAGCAACATTAAAAAAAAAAAAAAAAAAAAAGGCCAAAATGAAGGTTTAAATAAAGGAATTTGGCCTCACTTCTTTGATTTTGACCATTAATATAAATTTTGAAATTTTGCTGTTTCTAGGTTCACATTGAAGAATCTGATTAAAACTAGAGACACTGCAACTTTCACCTACCTATTTATAAATTTTATTATTATTTAATATAAAATATTTTTTAGATACATTTCCTCAATTACAACTGAGCTTGTCTTGTGACTCAATATCAACAAGCAGCAATTAAATTTATAAGTGGATTAGTATTAGAATTCACTGGCACGAAACCAATTAATTTATGCTAAATTTAATACCTACACACTATTGTGAAAAAAATATTTTCAACCCGAAATCCCAGCAAACATGTTAATGGAGTAGATTTTCGATAATAGGCGTACCTGATTTCGATTCGGAAGCCATTGCAGCGGAAGATCTGAATTATTAATACTTTCTCCCTTGATACCTCTATTGTATTATTCTGGCAGATGAGTTGCCTTTAGATTTCTCTCTAATTCAGTTTACGTAAATTATGAGAATTAATGAGCAAGAAGAGGCCAAGAGAGGAGACCTAGCTGATATTTATATGCCTAGGTCAATCCTACCCATTACAGGTTTGATCTAGAAATCCCACACCATGCCAGCCCATATTAATTCGATTTAGACCTTATTATTTTAATTATGAAGCCTACACTTTATTGAAAAATTCTAACATTTTCCCACTTAGGCGAATAATTAAAATGTTACTTCATGTGTACACCTTATTTTGTTGATAACTCCTTAATCGCTTACCCTGTCCCATAGAGCTTTCAACACCGAATCATGGCAGTAACTGCATGTAATCACACAGAGCCATCCATGGTCACATATGTTGTCTACTCTACTGATATGGGTTCAATATGGTGATGTGGCAAAGCCGAT
>CANXYC010087496.1:0-23859 GCA_948193065.1 Aleurites moluccanus | reverse complement strand
AAATAAATAAAATAATTAATTTTTATTTAGTTATTAATTTATTTTATTTTTTTATATTTTTAATTTAAAAAAATACTTTTTTGTAAATAAATAAAATTTTAGGGACTAAATTATAATTTGCCAATTACTTTTTTAATCCTTATGGGGTTCAGTGAGAAAAGTCAACGGTTAAAGGGTCGGGATCATAGATTTTAATAACGTTAGGGTCAAAATTATACCTTGAAAAATATTAAATGCTAATGTGCTCCTAAAACTAAACGGCAGGGTGAAAATTATACCTTATCCCATTATTAATATAACAGTTCTTATAAAAATAATTTAATCAAGTGAAATTTTTAAAAAATAAAAGTTATAACTAATATTTTTAAATTTGATTTGGTAAAAAAATCGATGGAAAGAGCAAGTCAAAAAATTAAAAATTTATTTAAGATCGAATTAATTGAATTGAGATAAAATAAAAAAATAATTAAATTTAATATTATATAATAAAAAATATAAACTAATTTGTCAATATTATTTTTTTCATTTTATTTTTTAAATTCAATTTAATTTTCATAAATAAAAAGTAAAATAATAAAATAAAATAAAATTATATACATATAATTTTTATTCAATTCAATTTTTTTATTGTTATTTCTATTCACTTTTATTTTTAAAAATTTTATGTTATTTTAATAGTTTAATTTATTTTAATTTATATAAATTTATAATTATTTAAATTAATTTAATATTAATTTGATGAAGTTGAAATTTTGACTTATTAAAATATAAATGATAATTTATTTTTATTTAATTTTTTAATAATAATGGTGTTGTTATTAAATTATCATTATGATATATTTTATTTATAATAATAATAATAATAATAATAATTTATAAAAAAGCAAAAAAAGAAAAAAGGTTAAATTTCCTTATTTTTTGTAAAATAGCCCGTCAAAACTAAAATATGCTGTTTTGAGCTTTGCAAAATGACATCGTTTTAGATGAAAAATTCAAAAAATAAAAAATAAAAAAATTCACTCGTTCAACTTGAAAAATCTAATCTAAATCAATCGATTGGATCCGATTTTCAAAGCTGTGGTTATAACCATAACTAGCAATGCGGTGATAATTAAAGCAGCGCTCTGGCTGTCTGCATATACAAATAATTTGTTGCTGTATGATTAGATATCCAATTCGTCAGAAAACTGAATTATAATAAGAAAAACTTAAGAAATAAATATTAAATAGACAATATATATATATATATATTAAAAAATAGTACTTAAATCAGCAATGTAATATTATAAAAAGTCATGAATTTAAATCTAATCAATTAACAACAAAAACTTGTTATAATAAATATATAATTTTTCTCTATAATTGTGCATATAAAAAAGATAAATCAAAATAATTATATTATATGAAATAAAAAAAGAGCATACCATATTTTTTGAATGAAAGAAATGAATAAAAAAATCTGAATAAATACAAAAATTAATAGAATAATTAATAAAAAAATTATCATAGAATCATGTATATATTATATTAGCATATCTATTATTTAGAATTTTTATTGAAATCTAAAATATAAATTTAAATGTAATTAGAAATATGAGAAATTAATAATCATATTATATTAATCCAATTAATATAAAGACATAAATAATGATAATAATGATAATGATAAATTTATATTTTTAATTTAATTTGAAATAAAAAAATTGATCCAATCAAATTAAGGAGAAGAAAGACTTTTTTTTTTTTTTTTACATTAAAAGTCATGTCTTTTATGAGCAATTTAAAAATTTTATTTCTTAAGAGACTATTACAAATAATAGCTACATAGATATAGATATAAATAAAAATAGATACCATCATCAATTCCTATAATAAATTTAAGTTAGAGCCATCTTTTGAATGCTTTAACAAAAAAAGGAAAAGAAAAAAAAAAAAAACCTTTACACATTTTTCCTAAAAGTGTTTTCAACAAGGTAGTTGAGATTTAAAATCAGGGGCAGATCCACTTAGATTTGATTGGGTCATGTGGGCCATGGATATTTTCAAAAATCTTGGGGCAAAACAAATATCTTCAGGATATGAATAAACAAATATCTACAGATGTTGTACACACCGACATTACAACTTATTACTACATGTGCGACCATTCAATTTTGGGTACAAATGCTAAAAGTGTTTTTAGCATGGGTGTTATTATGTTATAGCCATGTAGCGAGAATTAATTAAATCAGGGAAATTATAATACAATGAAAAATATTTTTGTATAAATATTAATTTATCTTCCCAAACTTCCAAAATCATGATTTCCCTAAGGATAAACTTAGGGCTAAATTATAATTATTATTTCAAAATTTATATTTTAATTTATCGTTATCCCTAAATTTTAATTTGCAGCCTAAAAATTCTCCGATTTCGATTTAATAGTATCTGTTATTCTTTTGAAGGCTTTCTGTCATGACCCGATCCTATTGGGCATGTGACCGGCACTAGGGACTATGAAAGCATAAGACTTCCGAAACTCGTAGTAAGCCTGATTGACAATAAAAACTCAATAACTTAACATCATTACTTAACTATTCAGCACTGACATCATGCTCTTAACATCATCAATTAAAAATTTATGCTTAACGAATAATAATAGAATTACAACCATAATTCTAACACTATCATAATAATGCGGAGTTTTAGAGATTTTAATACAATAAAATGAATTAATTACATAATAAAATAAAAAAATTTTACTGCCTGAAGAATGGAAGGCAGGAATACTCAACTTAAAAAAATTAATCTCTGTAAGCTCAACCCGAAACTTGAAAAAAATATATGAACAGGGGTGAGCGTTCGACTCAATGAGCTGATATATATATATTAATTTAACATGCAAGTCATTTGTTATTCTACATGAAGTATCACATTACATATAATCATCCATAAACATACATAACATACATGATGAAAAATATCTGCGGAATCCAACCCCATATATATTTTTATTTATCGTAAATGGAGAGTCGATCCCCTCCCTTGGCTCTCTTAAATTCCAACTATGGGGTCACGGTGAGATCAACTCAAATCAGGTGTAACACCTCAGTTAAATCTAAAACTTGAACTAAAAAGGGGCAACCTTGGGATTTTTGTCTTGAATTGAATGTTGTGAATTATTATATATTTGTGTATGAATCTGATATGTATGCATGTTATATGGTGTGTTTATATGAATAGAGGGGGTTTAAAAATTGTTAGGAAGATATCGGGTAAAAATGAATTTTTGGTGAACTGGGGGAAAAATTGTCATTTCACACCTCTCGAGTTTTTATGATAATTGACATCATATTTGATGATAAAAGAGAATATTATGACATAAAAATAGTGGTTTAATGATTAAATAAATTATTGTTGAAAAGTTAAAGCCAGTAGAAAATAATTCCGGGCAAAGCTGCTCGGATAGAGATTCCATTTGAACTAGGGGTAGTTTAGTATTTTTCTTTGAATTATGGACTTAATTGATGTATGCAAGCCTATGGTATCATTCTAGGCTAACCTAAATCCAACCATTGAATGAAAAGATCAAGAATTGAATGGTTAGTAAGTTAGGTTTCACAATTTTTACCATAAGCTCATGCATAGGATTGTACACTTGATTTTTAGTTGGATTTTTCCCACCCCTTCATCTTTCTTAGCCATTTCACCAACCAAAATTTTCTCTTTCCTCCATTGTCAATTTCGGCCACCATTGTCCATCACCAAAACAAGTTGTTTTCTTTCATTTCTTGAATTAAACTTGTTAATTCCATCATTCTAAACACAAATCTATCCTTAGATTCAAAGAAAAATCAAGAAAAGTTGATAAATCAAAGCTTTGAAATTTTGGAAGAACTATTAGAAAAGTAAGTGATTTTGCAATTTTTTTGGTTTAATTATGTTCTTAAGATGTTTTTTGATTTTAATTGGTGACAAAAATGTGCTTAGGTTGGAAGAAATTCAAAGGTTGGAAAAGAAACCCTAATAGGAAAAGATATGAATCAAAAGTGTGATTTTGATGGAATTTATGTTCAAATGAGTTATATTTGATGTGTTTGATATGAATTAGTAGTTAATTGATGGAAAGAAATCCATTTGAATAGATTTCCATGTTGACCGAAACTTGGTGTTCAAGGAAGTGATTTGATGCTTTGATGTATAATTGGTTTATATGATGGAATGTTATGTAATTGGTGTGTATATATGTTATTTAATTGATTGGTGTTGAAAAATAGGTGAATGGAATGAATTCCAACTAGGTTAAACCATGTTGAGTTTATAGGTTTAATGTGTTAGGTTGAAATAATTAGGAAGCAAATGTTTGAATATGATTTAATGGAGTATATAATGCAAATGTATAAGTTTAGATTTGAAAATGGTGTTTGATATAAGTACTTGGAAAATAAACTTGAAATTTGATGTATGTTTGATATGGAATATTGAGTTAAGTATATATAAGTTCTTAATATGGCATAATAGTTATGAATATGTGAAATATAAGTCAAATGTGGTGATAGAATGTATTTAATGCATAAAGAATTAGAAAAAGTATAAAGTGTGTAATATGAGGTTTATAGTACATAGTGTGTATGCTTGATGTGTTTTATTATGAATAATGTGTTTTGTGATATTTTTACATCTTACCGGAGTGTTATATGTGGAAATAGGTGAATCGTCGAGTACTCCAGCTCGGAGTGTCGAGCGGCGGGCCGATTAGGGCCTCAAACAGTGTTTTGGGGGAACAAAGTGACAAATTGTGTATAAAGGTGAGTCTATATGTATAATCATGCATGATTTGAATCATATGTCATATGAAATGTCATTTGGACCGATAAATCAACATTTGTTAACTTACAGTAACTACAGTGTATTTTGACCCATAAATAAGCCCACCGAAACAACCTAAAATGACCTAAATTTTGTTTGTCTATAAAATGAAGCCTAAAAAGCCAATTGAGCCACCACTTGACCCATTCTTCTAGTCTTACTCTAAGTTTTAAAATGGTACCTCATGGTTCACCTAAATTCATTGGTAGCATAGTTAACCAGAAACTACTCAAAAATTTCAAAACAGACCTGTAACGGCGAGTATCAATTGCGGCAGCACAATTGGGCCCCACCGGCCATTTTTTTGACTTGACCCCAATTTGCTCTATTATTCATTATGGATATATATATGATTGTTCCACAGCTATAAAAGTTATATTTATGCTATATTAATGGTTATATAGAGACACACCCATATGATATTATAACAGGGCTACATCGATGGTGTAGTGAGTAATTCCATCGACCGTGTTCACACTGGTATTCATTTGACCCTTGCTAGGAAGGGGTGTCATATTCTTTAGCCGTAAGGGCTGATCACTCTTATGTATGGTGGATTATTGGATTAAGCACGATTGTGCTGGAGTATGGATTATTATAGTGCAATTACACTTTTTATTGGACTCAATCCTATTATATCATATGTGCATTGACTCGTACACTAGATACCTATATGGATATTTATATAGATACTTATATGGATATATATATATATATGTATATATGAATGTTTATATGAATACTTGTTTCACTCTTTACTTGTTATCCTATATTGATTCTACAGGTCATTTGAAAGCTATCATGGTATTATGAACATCTACTGCATTTATATATATATAGATTTACTGAGTATTTTATACTCACCTCCTTAGTGGTTTATGTTTTTCAGGTCTGCAGTGAGGTTCGAATTCCATTGGCACATTCTATCATCGCCTTGTAATTTTGATACTTGTAACATGTAATATTCTAGTCTTAAAAGTATTTGTAAATATATGTACAGTATTAGAGATTCATGGTACTGTAAATTAAATAGGGACATATATATGTGTAATTGTGTCTATAGTTTGCACATAAACTATGCTATGGATGATACTATGAATGCATATAGTTTGATATATATATATATAGCTTGAGATATACAGATATATATTGAGTTGATATTGGAGGTTGATATGAATATTGATGATAAAGATATATTGAAAGTGTTTATTACTTGTTTTACAACTGGGCATAGTCATATTTTAGAGCAGATGCTGTCAAAATTTCAATAGAAATGTTAAGCTATATTTGAGCTGATTATATGAATTGCATACCATATAGTACAGTTAATTGGGTTCTTCGTGTTACTAGTAGCTTAGGCAACACCTGTACCCTAGGACCGTCGCAGCTCCCAGGTTGGGTCGTGACACCAGACATCCCTATACTGTCTTATCCATATCTAGGGGCCACAGTGAGATTAACTCAAACTAGGCAATCCCTGTAATAATATCATCATCATATCATATCATGTTATATAGTTATTGTTTTCTATGTTAGTACAGCTAGATTCCACATCATCCTATTTTTCATCGCAACCGCGTACATATATATCATAACATCAACATCATATAATACGGCATAGACATACAATATGCTTATAAATCTAATGCAATAATGATAGCTTATATACATATATATATTCATATTTATTCAATGCTTTCTTCTTATACTTAGATGCAGAGTTAAATTAAAATATATTAACTCACAACTTGATGACCATTAACTAGCTAGCTCTCTTCGGAGCGCCTCCTGATAACAGTAAGGAATACATCTGAAATACATGTACCACATACGAGATTTATTAGAATAATACTCAAATACTGACTCAGAAATATAAATAACGAATTTCGAGAATTTGCCAAAATTTTAGTAGAACCTCCCCTAAAATAGGACATAACCTCCAAAATAAAAACACTTCTAATAATCAGCCCATCTACCCAAATCCAACACTATTGATCAATTGACCCCTCCTGGGTCTCAAATTCAGCAATAAAATATTTATAATTAACTTTACATGCCTTAATCATTTGATCCAAATAAATAATTAATTACTTAGCAATTAAATAAACATTTCAACTCAATTCTAATATCTAATCCATCAATATCGATGTACCAGAAATAATAATAGTAGTGAGTAATCCATTTATCAAACTTCAATAATTATCTTAATTTAATCTCTTTATAGACTTAATTTAATTATCAATTTTATTAAATTACTCCTTAAATAAATTAACCTTTCAGTATCTAAATGCCATAAATATTGTCCATCTAATTTCCATAATAATTTTCAAATCAATATAATAAATTCATCTTAATTTTTACATTTAATAAAAACACAATTCCTGATAATTCGCGGCCCGAAAATTCTAAAATCAACGCTAAACTCAATATTTTTCATAATTCTCATCCAAATAATTTTTATAATAATTCTAAATAATCTAAAATAATTTATCTATTCAAAATGAATACAGTTATTAAATTGTAACTGTTTAAATTCTCCAATACCAATATAAATATTTAACTATTTTCACAAATTTATCTCCAAATAATCTCCAAATAATTTATAAATAATTTTAGAATAAATTTAAACCTACTTATTCAAAATTTATCAAAAATTACCCGTGTCCCATATTTTTCAGTCTCGGCTTCTTTCTCCGATCAGGGCAAAATTAATACCATTGAAAAGCTCATGAAGAGAGGAGTTCAACAACTTTTAAAGTCATCAGAATTGGCTGTCGAAATTGACTGGAATCTGCCATTGAAGGTCCGATGATTCCATTTTTCGATCTCATTTTTCGGCAAACTTCATGCGGCAATATGGGTATCAAAAGAAATCTAGGATCAAGACAAAACCATAGGAATAAGAATCATTCAATTTGGAGTTCAAATGAGAGAGTTATGGCTAATTAAATTTTTTTGACAAACATGGTCATGAGAATTATTTTGAACAGAAATAACTCCTTACCTGGTAGTCAGAATTGAGCAAGACCAGTGCCTATAAACTCTCCTCATGGCAAGCTACATAGTGGTATGGGAGGTGTCGACCACCTCCCTCCGGTTTGGCTGGAATCGGCGCCGGAAGTCGGCCATTTCTTCCTCCTCTCCCCCTTCTTCTTCTTCCCTTTCTCTGCTTCTCCTCACGTTCCAGTAGATTTTAATCTGCTGGCAGCCAATCCGATGCTGCCACGTGGCAGTATCTGATTGGTCCTATTATTTAATTTTTTATGAAAATTTGTAGAAAATTCATTTTAAATCCAAAAATTATAAACAAATAGTCAATAAATTCCTTGAAAAATGTACTTCATTTTAAAATACTAAAATTTGAAAAATAATATTTTTCTAATTTAATATAAATTACTTAAATATAAATTTAATTTTCAAAATTCTTAAAATAACAATAATAATAATTAAAATAATTTATTTAACTAAATAACTGAGTATAAAGTTAAATTATTAAATAACACATAATAATATGACACTAATTAAAAATTAAAATTATTTTTTTTGAAAAATATTTTTTTTTTACTTTCAAATATTTATTTCTTTAAAATATAATAAATGCCAAAAATTCTTTTATATTCATAACTTTAATTAAATATTCATAAAATAATAATTATTTATAAATATAATATAATTTTAAAAAAATATTTCAAAAAAATATGGATATTACACTTTTCATCAATTTCTCAAACGAAAATATGATGTGGCCTTCGTTTATTATTTTTAATGTTATTTCACATTTTTTTAGATGTCACACCATATCGACCCACATTTTTATCCTTTTACGTTTTTCCTTTCATTCTTCTCCCTTGATCTTCTTCTTCAATCCAACCATCTCACTTCCATTGATTTTTTTTTATCTCTTCCTCTCTTTGTTTTTTCACTCATTTTCCTTCCCTTTCTCGCCTACCAAACAAAATTCAAGCAGAAATCAAATTTCATTTGTATCATTAAGCCTAAATTAAAACCCTAAGCCAAGTAAAACCCAAATTTCTCTGTTTCTTACACTCTCTCCATGAATGAAATAAATCTATGGATTTGTTGCCTAAAATTTTTCTAATCTCATGGTGGGAAAAATTTTTGCAGTGAAATTCTCTCGCCAAACCAACTCCTCCTTAGTTGTTACTAGCAAAGAAAACCTCAAAAAAATTAGAATCAAATATGGGTTTCAAATTTTCTCCATTGCACTCGAGTGGGTCATGCTTGGCTATGTTGCAAAATTGGATACGTCGAAGAACTCTGAGATCCAAGATGATGCCGCCATCGTCACTATTGATGATCCTCTATACAGATCCACTAAACCAATCTCCAACACTGAATCTTATTGACATTCCTCCGTTTGGGTCAAAAAATGACAACTGGGTTTGATTGGAACTCCTCCCACCATTTTTCATTTTCTTTGATATCTTCATCAGTTATTTTTTTTTTTTTTTATCATGGGTAATCAGGAAGGTTCTTAGACTCGTATAATTATTGGTCCACCATTTGCTGCCAGTAACGGGATTCTTTGGACTCATGTTCAAATTTTGGAGCTTCTTATATGGATTTGAGATGCTGATAGAAAGTTAGCAGATCGAGAGGTTTTGGTGGTTGGAGAGTTAATGAGCGGGAGAAGATTGATAGGAGAAAGTGGATTTGGGGGTTTCTTGACATTGAAGAAATTGAAATTGATAAATGCCACTAGTATTTAGAGTATAGGATTTTGGTTATGGGTAGGAACAGGAGAGATGACCACTCAATTTAGTAGAAATGAAGAAGAAGAAGACGATAGAGAAGGGACTGAAAGAGAAAAATAATGGATGAGAGAGAGAAGTAAAAACTTTAGTGAGTGAAGTTGATTAATAGAGGGGGTTTGCTGATGTGGAATATTGGGAGAGGTGAAATAAGGTTTAAAAATAACAAATGAAGGCCACGTCATATTTTAGTTTGAGGAATTGACGGAAGGAGTTCAAAAGGTCAACTATTGCGATCAAATCGAAGACGAAGAATTTTTAGGCGACAAATCGAAATCTAGGGACAATGATGAATTAAAAAAGTAAGTTCATGGATAATGGATGTAATTTAGCCATAAACTTAGTTAAGGACTCTTGGACTATGATATCAACTATTACATGTTTATATATGTGTCTTCATGCATCATTATATATGTGCTTCCAATATATATACTGTCTAAGCTAAGTTATGTGGTGCATGCATATTTTGGTGATTTAGACTATGATTTGAATCTAGGATGTATGAGATTGAATAAATCTAAATGTTATGTATGCTAAGTTGATTTTGATATGCCAAATAGATGTTAATTATGCAACTTAAGGCCTAACTTGATGAATTCCTTAAGTGTTTAATAATATAATTCTCATGTGTAGAATATGTTTAAGCTTGAATTAGACCTCAAAATTCTTGAATATTATACTTTGAAGACCTAGAAAATAATTTGGAGTTAAGTAGATTTAATTTTTGTGATCAAAACTCTTAGATTGTGAGCTTATTAAGTAACAGGCATTAAGGTCTTGTAATGCCCGTTAATTTTTCTTTTACCTGAATTTTTAAAATTTAACAAATTTGCATAATGGGTATGAAAACATAAGTAACGCTCATGAACAATCTATAATGAACGTTATACATTTGGTAACGAGCGTAAATTTGCTCTCTGCCTAAAAATTTATCAATTACGTAAATTTGAGTAACTAGTATTACTCATAAGGTAACGTCCATTACCCTTCGAGATATATAAAAGAGATTGAAATTTCTTTTTAGCAGCCTCCTTAGTATTTCTTCCTTATTTCTTCATCCTTCTAAGTCTGAAACCCTAAACTCACTTTTTCCTACTTTTCTACACATCAAACGATTAAGAAATCCTTAAATCTTGAAGGAAATTACAAAGAAAACCATCAAACTCCTTTTGATCTTTACAATTTCAAATTGACAAAATATAAGGTGACTTTCTTTTTCTTTATATATACATATATGTGGCCTCAAGATATAGTTATAAGAGTTATTTATGAGTTATGAGTGCACATTTGGGAGTACTAATTATATATTTAAGAGGTTGGTTAAAGAGATAAGAATATTAATGGCATTTATGATGAATAATGACATAAATGATAAATTATTATGTACCATCCTTGAATATTTATTAGTCATTAAACTGTAATATCATTTATCTGTATTGCTTGTGTTATATACTTTGATTGATTATTTTTGAATGAATTTATATGAGTGGTGATAAGTTCTAATTTTTTGTTATATTCTGTTTATTCTCTACTAATTCAGTCTGATAAAATGTGATTTATTAAGTTTAGATGATTTTTAGAGAGAGTTTCATATATTAAGTTGTGTTTGGTTAAGTTAGGTTGGAGAGAAGTTGAGAATTACCTCATAATCTTCTTTCACGGGCAAGAAGCATACCTTCACGGGTGTGAACCATATATTCACGGGGGTACAAAAAGATTATGTATGAATTTCAGATTTTTATAAGATGGCTTTCACGGGTGTGAGTCCTTCTTTCAAGGGCGTGAATCGTCGAATTTTAAATATATATGTTCATTTATCACTTGTCTAGAGAATTTTTGGATGTTAATTTGAGAATGATGTTATGTACCATAAGTGTTTTGGATATTCTAAACGGATCCTTATATAATAATGATGTATGTATTTATGGTTGATAGATTACGACGATTATATGTATATACTATCAGGTATGATTTTAGGATAAATTAAGTTGTTTATTGTTGGATATTATGATTGTATGGGTAATTGGTAACCTTAAATTTATCCATATTCTAAGATAATTATAGCTCTTAAGATTGAATGTGAAGAAAAAATATATTAAAAATCACAAATTAATTGTGTTTCTATTCATTAATTTACAATAAAATGCATCTATGCGTAATATTAAAACCAGTTTTTTATACTAATAACATTATTCTACATATAAAAAAACTATTTTTTGTTCAATGATGAGTCAATCATTAGTTTATCAACTCAATTTTTTTTTAATATATAAATAACTAAAAAAAAATGTCATCTATATTGAAAACATGCATTCATAGCTAATTTGTTTCATCAAATTCTCAAAAATGAAAAACGTGTTGCTTACAGTTATTGAAGGGGTTTGTTGCTTACAGTTATTGAATAACTCATGGAGAGAAACATGTGACTTTTTAAAAACCTTAAAATGACACGGAATTGACTCATATAATAATAATAATGATAATTATTATTATTATTATTATTATGCTTTTCTTAATGCTCTTTGAATATTTTAAGATTTTCTTTAACCACCATACCCATTTATTTATTTTTAATTTTTTTCTTCATTTTGTCAAAACAGGCTAAGGTATAAGGTTTTCAATTTCTTATCACATTCTTTTTGTAACATGTTCTCCTTTTAATTTATCTGTAAATGTGCACGTGTGTTTCCTTGATTGGAATGTATTATATATATATATATATATATTTTAATAAATATTTGCACATATTCTGTTTTCTTTTTAGGTGGGATAAGATGTTGAAAAGGTTGAAAATAGAATTGACGAATAAATACAAAGATTTTTATTGCTTCAATATTTCTAGGATTTTTCTCCTTTTTACCTTTATTTTTTTTATTTCTTAAAATATTTGATATATTCTCTCTTTATATATAAAAATAAAATTTTCATTTTTCATCGATTCGATTCTCTTATTTTATATATTGATACAAAAATTATTATAGCGATTACTACAAATTTAATAATATGAAAAAAAATCATGTATTATTTTAAAGGATTAAATATTTTTATCTTTCTTATTTTTTTAACCTTTTCCAATTTATGATACTGGCTTCGTCCATGCGAATACTGAATAAATCTCTATTATTGACGAGTCTAACCTATAGTTTTAGAAGCATATGGGGTATCAACTAAACTAGCGGCTGTAGTAGAATTATCAAGCTGTATTATTAGATAGTTTTAGACATTTTCATAGAATTCTGATTATGATATATCGCCTAGTTAAATATAAAAATACTATAAATTATTTTTTTTAATTATACAAATAGTGAAAAATTTTAAATTTAATTACTTTAAATTAAAATTTAATTTAAAATTTTATGAGTTAATTATTATTTTTCTCATTGTAAAATGACCCAATACACTAAATTTCTTCTAACTTTTTAAAAATACACTAATTTCTCCTGACAAATATCACAATATGCTACCAAACTATTATATTCAATTTTGTCATTAGTCAATCCTACAAGAGTAATAAAAAAGAAAAAAATGTTCTTACTCTTTAATTTTAATTAATTATATTTTATTTTTACTTTTAAAAAATATTTTTTAGGTTTAAAAAATATATTTTTATATTTTTGACAAATTTAAAAATAAAAATATTTTTTAAAAATATTTTTATTTTATTTTTTAAAAAATAAAAATTTGAAAATAAAAAATAACAAAAAACAAATAATTTTTTTTTTTACTTTTTATTTTTAAATTTGTCAAAAATAGGAAAATAAATTTTTTATTTGTATTAAAAAATTTAAGAAGAAATAATTTAATTTCTTCTTAAATTATTTTTTTAAAATAAAAAATAACAAATAAAAAATAAAAAATATTTTTTAAAAAATATTTTTGTTTATTTTTTATTTTAAAATTTATCAAAAAATATGAAAATAAAATTTTTAACGTTAAATTTTTTTTTTAAAGCAAAAATAGAATTAATTAATTAAAAATAAAAGGTAAAGATATTTCTGTCTATTTACTACCCTTATAGGGTTGACTGAGGATTAATTAATGACAAAATTGGACGGAATGGTCTAGTAATATATTGTGACATTTGATGGGGGATTTAGTGTATTGGGTCATTATACAAGAAGAAATAGTAATTAATCTAAATTTTATTTAATGAAATTATTTAAGAAAATATATTATAAATATTTTAAAAATAATTAAATTATTAATAAGTGAGTAAAAAAATAAAATTAATTAAGTTAATAATTAATATAGATTAGAGTGTATATATATAATAAATTAAGTTTATATTTGATGAAATTATACTTGAAAATAATAATTTTTATAATTTAGTAACTAAATAATAATTCTTAAGAACTTTTGGAAATTAAATTTATATATAAATAATTTATGATAAATTAAAAAGTATTTATTTCTTAAGTTTTAACATAACAAAATGAAGTATATTTTACAATGATTTTATTAACTATTTATTTATAATTTTTAAATCTAAAATGAATATTTTATAAATTTTTAAATTTTAAATATATTTATAAAAATAAAAAATAAAAAAATAAAGAGAAAATGTATTAGGGAGATAATATGGGAGGAATACTTTATCTCATTTTTATAATTTTAAGGTCATATTTACTTTTTCGAAAAAAAAAAAAATCAATGTTATATTTCCACTATAATCCAAAAAATATATTTATACATTTTTTTTTTTTTAAAAGAAAGTGTAAAAGGTTCAAGGTGTATGTACAATTAGATGGTAGTATGTACAGGTTCATTTTTCTTTTCTATATATATATATATATATATATATATATAGGAACTTTTTTTGAATTTTATTTATTATGTAAATTACGTTTTATTTCATTATTTATTAAAATAAATTATTACTATAAAAAAAATTTACTAATTACTTTTATCAAATATATCATTATTATTTGATTTATATTTTATTTTAATCATAGATATTTCCGCTTCAGTTTTACAATTAATAAAAATATTTTTATTTTGAAATTCATGACTGCCTTTTTTAATATATAGATTTTTCACGGATCAATCATATGATCTTACCATAAAATATAAGTATATTTTATCACTTAAATCACACCTCATTAATTTATTATTTAATTTATTAAATTCATGATTATTACATTTTAATTATAATTGAAAATCAACTTATCAAATTCTCAAATTAGGTGGGGTGATCAGAAATTACACAAAATAGTTTTTTATTATTTATTTAGCTGGAAGTATTTAGTCTAACTCTCTGATTTAATTAAAAGCCAACCATCTATTTATGCTGACTATGATTAGAAAATTTATAAATAAAAAAAATTTCATTTATATCTAGCTTCAACAATTCAACACTGACCAGTAAAATGATAAATAAATCTCTATTATTGATGAGACTAACCCATAGTTTTAGAAACGTAAGGGTATCTAATTAAACTATTGGCTGTAAGTGGCAGAATTATCAAGTTGTATGATTTAGATCATTTTAGACATTTTCACAAAGCTTTGATTACGATATATCACCTAATTAAATGTTAAAATACTGTCACTTTAAATTTTATTAGAGATTTTCATCTTACGCTTTTCCAATTGCTAAAAGAAATACTCTATAATTTCATTTAAATTATAAGAATATATTATATTTTAATTATATGTAACAAAATATTAAAATATATAGTAATGCAAATTCTTAATATATATATATATATATATATATATTCTTTTTCTTTATAAAGCAAATATATATTATTTATTTATTCTAAAAATATTTATATGTACATTTGAATTGCATGTCAATTGTCAAAGCGAAAATAAATTTATATCAGGAAAAAATAATTATTGATATGCTCCATATTTGCATATACATTTATATGATATTATCCTTAGTTTATATATGTTTAGGATTTAAATAAAGGGAATTAAATATTTTGAATCTTACGAGATTCTTCTTCAATCTTGGATCTTGGATATTAATATATAAAATTCTCCATAAAATTTATCTAAACCTTTTTAATTTCAGTTTGTATTGAACATGATTTATGATTTGATGTAATTTATTGTTTCTTTTCTTTTTTTACTCATGAGAGGCTTAATTTTCATTTATAATTTAGATATAAATTGATTTGATTATTTACCATATTGTATATATTTTGTTTTTATGATGGATTGATTGGAATTAATCTATCATCCTTAAACTTATTATTATATGAGTGTTTGACTACCATTTACATAATCTAAAATGTCATATAAATTAGTGAAAATTGAAGTGATATATATATATATATATATGCAAAGACAACATAAGATTTTTTTAATTAGAAATATTTTTTTTAATTAGATTATAATTGAAGTTTGAAATCTCAATTTTTGAATTTTAGAAACAAATCTATATCCTACTTAATTAATCAAAACCTATTGGTATACATATAAGAGATGCTATGCAAGCACTAAGGCCAGAGATAGGTTGAAAATTATTGACAAATCTTGAATCCATGCATTAAGTGACAAATTTTAAATCGTTTTGAATTTATTTAACATATTATTATTATTTTTAATTTTTTTAAAGCTATATATTTTTTAATTAATTAATTTATACTTGAAAATTAAAAGCACAAATTCTTAGCCACCTTCAATTATTCCTTGCATATTACTGATTCGTTTACTCAAACATTAAAAACATGTTTCTTTACTCTCAAATTAAGATCACACGTGCTTGACGAAAAGTGAGAACTATTTCATCATGTGCACTGAATAATTTGTCTCTCTCTATATATTCCACTTTCCCTATAAATAAATATCACCTCATGATCTATCAATTCAATCTTGTGCACAATCTTTAAGATATTTGATAATTAGTGGCCTTGTTTCTCTCTCTCTCAATGGCTTTGTTTTCTAAAGCATGCTTTACTACCTCTCCTACTCCATTCTCTCAAAATCAATCTCTGCACCCAAAAAATTTTAAATTAAACAAGATAGATTTGAAGTCTGCTGCTCATAATAACACTGAAAAATGGAGCATTACCCATGATAACACTTTGCGTTCTACTTCCTTGTTAACTGACTGGATCTATCTACCTGATCGTCAACGACATCCCAGATTTGAAGTATAAATATACATTTTAATTTGTTCTAATTTTACTGCCACACTCTTAATTTGCTAATTGTAATACTAATATATAAAGTTAATGTGTTGCAGGATGATTTTTGCATTACGTATCAAGAGAAAAAGTTGAGGGCATTTAAGCATAAGCTAAGAAAAAAGAGTAGTGAAGATGCATTTGAATGTTTGATGATGATTGATGCTATTCAACTCCTTGGCATTGAGCATCATTTCCAAGAGGAAATTGATTCAATTTTACAAACCCAATATATGATATATACAACTACTCATAATCACAATCATCTCCATGAGGCTGCTCTTCGCTTTCGACTCTTGAGACAACAGGGTTACTATGTGCTTCCAGGTTATATTAATTGTTATTTTTTTAATTGTTGTTCTTGGGTAAATTATACGAATGACCACTTATGCATAATAAATTTTTAATACAGGTTTATTTAATGACTTCAAAAATAAAGAAGGGGAATTCGCAAAAAAACTAAATGATGACATCAAAGGATTAATGAGTTTATATGAAGCTTCGCAGCTGAGTATAGGAGGAGAAGATATACTTGATGAAGCTGGGGACTACTGTCACCAGCTTCTTAATTCGTGGGTGTCAAATCTTGACTCTAATCAATCTAGAATGGTGGAAAATACACTAGAGTACCCCCACCACAAAAGCATGGCAAGGTTCATGCCCAAAAACTTTGTTGGATATTTTGATGGGCCATATGAGTGGGAGAATGAACTGCAAGACCTAGCAAATTTTGACTTTAAGATTGCCCAATCTCAATACCAACAAGAAATTCTTCAAATATCAAGGTAATTAATTATCCAGACGTGTATATGCTCAATTATATCATTATCTAAGCCTTTCTTCACGTAATTATCAATTTTAATATTTTAGGTGGTGGAAAGACCTTGGTTTATCTAAGGAGCTAAAATTCGCAAGAAATCAACCAGTAAAATGGTACTTATGGTCCATGGCAACCCTCACAGATCCAATCTTGTCAGAGCAGAGGATTGACCTTACCAAACCCATTTCTTTTATTTACATAATAGATGATATTTTTGACGTTCATGGGACTCTTGATGAACTCATATTATTTACACAAGTTGTAAATAGGTAATCAAATATGGAGTTCTTTATTTCTTTTGAGTTTATATAAGGTTTCGGTTAAGGGTTCAAAATTACAATTTGCTATGGATTTTAATATCACTGGATTAAATATGTTAAAAAAATATCACTGACTTAAAAATTCATTAACAAATTGATTTAATTACATCACAATTAAACTAATTACTATAACTTGTATACATATCTAGATGGGATACTGCTGCCGCTGAACAACTACCAGATTACATGAGAATATGCTTCAAAGCTCTTGACAACATCACCAATGAAATTAGCTACAAGGTCTATAAACAGCATGGCTGGAACCCTGTAGTCTCTCTACGGAAAACGGTATTATATGTTACAAAAAATAGTTTAAATTGGCATAACAATTAATTTTAGTAATCATAATATTTGTTGAATGTTGCGCAGTGGGCAAGTTTATGCAATGCATTTCTAGTAGAAGCAAGATGGCTTGCTTCAGGGCAGTTGCCAAATACCGACGAGTACTTGAAAAATGGGATTGTTAGTTCAGGTGTACATGTGGTTCTTGTTCACATATTCTTTCTACTGGGTCATGCTGTAACCAAGGAAAATGTCGAATTCATTGACAATAATCCACTCATAATATCTTCTACTGCTTCAATTCTTCGGCTCTGGGATGACTTTGGAAGTGCTCAGGTACTTTTTGAACTTTTTTGGTTCAAAGATCGAACATAAACGAGGATATAATAACAGTTTATATCAAAATTAAGCTTCTTTTATTTGCTATAAGATAATAAGGCAGTTGATTATATATATACGCAGGATGAGAATCAAGACGGGAAAGATGGATCATACATAGAATGTTATATGAAGGAACATAAAGGAAGTTCAGTGGCAAATGCAAGAAAGAAAGTAACTGAAATGATATCAAAGGCATGGAAACAGCTGAACCAAGCATGTCTATTGACAAGTCCATTTTCATCAACATTCAGGAAGGCTTGTCTTAATCTTGCAAGAATGGTTCCTTTAATGTATAGTTATGATGATAACCAACGGCTTCCTGTTCTTGAACAGTATGTCAAGTCTATCCTTTGCGAAACTGTGTCCATGTAAAACAAACAATTATCAAAGTAATTATGTTCAGAATTGCCTTCTGATATAAAGAAGACGAACAAAAAAAAAATCATGTTTCCTTGCAATAATTCATCTCTGTTACTGTTAGTATCCAAGGGGACCACGACTACACTGTCATTATATTCTGCCTGTCCGCCATATACAATTAATGAGATATTCAATTCATTGGAAAATTAATTTATTACATATATAATTATATTAAGAAAACCTAAAAAGTAAATATTAAATAGACAAATATATATATATTTAAAAATAGTACTTAAATTTGTAATGTAATATTATAAAAAGTCGTGAATTTAAATCTTATTATTTAGTTTTAGTAGGGCAAGCACTCCATTGAAATTTTTGAAAATTGCACTAAAACTTTTAAGGTTATCCCACCAAAATTGGAAAATTGTCTATTAAATTTTTAAACTTTTAAAATTGATATATATTTTAAATTGAATTTTCACTAAAATATATATCATAATATCATTCAAATAGTTAATTTTTTTTTCAATTTTATTTAATTTTTGTTTTTTCACTCTAAAATCTCAATTATTCAAAAATTTTCTTAAAGTTATTTATATTTGAAGTTTTCTTTTTATTCAATTTTATATTGTGACACATTCAAGTTATTAATATATCTATATCCCACAATTTTAATAGTTTCAACTTTTAAGTAAGATTATATTTATTTCAAGTGACACAATAAATTTGTAAAATAATTTTAAGTATTATTTAAAAAATAATATATATATATATATATATATGAAAAATAATATATTTTATAGTTGCTTTTTTATTCATTCCTTGAATCAAAGGAGAAAAAAAATAAATATTTTTAAATAAAAAATTATATTATATATGAAACAAATCAACATGGAAGCCATTTGATTTGTAAATAAAAAATTAAAGAATTCTTATTTTGGTTCTCATATATGAATTTATTCCAATTTATTCTAGAATTGTTGAGATGGAATTTTAATTAAAATTATATTCAGACTAAAATAATTATGAATTTATAATTCATAAAGTTTATTTATATTAAAAAAAATTTATTGTGATAGTGATCCATTGAATATAGTTTTAAATTTTATCATTGATTAAAGTAGTTAGCGTAGTGAGAAATTTCATGTTCAAATTATTATTATGTCAAATTCTTTTGAATCAACGTTAATTATAAAATATAAACGGAAATTAATCTTATAATCTTTATAATATAAAGACATCTCGAGGGTTTATAAAATAAAATAAAAAAAATAGTTAGAACGTATTTAGATAAAGTATCATTTAATTTAATACGTGTATGAATTTGAATTTAAATTTCAAATATAAAATTATATACAAAATATCATTTATTGTGGGATGGAGTGAGTAAACGTTCTAATTTTCCACAATAAATATTTTAATTTTTTATTTGATATGTCTTAATTTAATTGTTTCATTTTCTAATTCAAATTACATTTTATCTTAATATTGCAATAATAATTATCTATTTTTATAAATGTTTTAATTATACTTATCCAATTTTTTTTATTTAGGTTAGATTTATTACACTTATTTAATTTTTTAATTAGATTAGATTTAATTTTTTATTTTTCATGCAATTTTAGAATAGTTAGAATTCTTATTTAATAATTTTATAAGTTTCTAACTAGGATTTGATGTTTTATAAAAATGCTTATTATATACTAGTTTATAGATATTTTATTATTAAAAAAATTTTAGTATTATTTTATTTATGGTGGACTCTAGAAATTATTTTTCATGTGAACTCAAAAATGTTTAAGGTGTAGACATGTTCTAGTATTATTTATCCGCTTCCTTGCTTGTGTCAGGTGGTATCAGAGCAGACTAAAACTTGTCTTCTAGATGACAATCTACAAAGTACGAAGCAACCTCTTCCTCGAAGGTGATCACGAAGGACAAATTATTTCAAGAGCAAATTTTTGACATTTGAAATATGGAAGAAATAATACTCGAGATGATGTTGCTTACAATTGACATATTCCTAGTTTAGAAAATAAATCTTATTTTTGGAATCGTGAATATGGTAAATCTTGCATTCATAGTCAATCTATTCATAGAGACGTTCCAAATCTTAAAGGTATTACTTAATTTGATGGCGATTTTTATAAAAAAGATTTTGTCAAATTAGTATTTAATTTGAAAGTATATTTTGATTACCATTATATTTGTAGGAAGAAAAAAATTAGACTTATTAAAAATTAATAGATGATGCTTTGGAATGGTAGGCTGATTATCAAAATATATACGGTAAAATTCGTTTATAGACAAAGATGAAAGAATTATTAGTAGATGAATTTTATCGTGATTGTTATGTATTTTATGATTTAAATAAAAAATTAAATAGGTATTACAAGAAATTGAAAAATTATTCTCATGTTAATCCTATAAGTTTTTGTAAAAAAAAAAATTATTTATTACAATAGTGATATTTTTAAAAATAATTATGATAAAATTCAACCTATCAAAAATGAAACTTTTAACAATGAAAAAACTGAATTTATGAGCTTTGACATTAATCATGTATAAGAAAATTTAGTTATTAAATAATTATTAAATGAGGTGAAAACTGGTAAAATTCTTAACATTTAAGAATCGGAAATCAAAGAAAATATACAAGATCTACAAGTTGAAACAATTATCAAGTAATAAAAAATAAAGATTGTGGTTGAAACAATTAAAGAAGCAGAAAAAAAGATTGAGAGTTTTAAGATACATAAAATTAAAGAGAATATAGAAAAAAAGAGAGTGAAGATTTATGTAATCATTTCACTAAATTTCACAATGAGTCCATAATTCACATGTCTTATGATTCTATTGAGTTTTAAAAGATAGATATTATTGAAATTAATAATTTTATTTTTATTTTATCTCAATTAAACTTTTAAACAAAAATTTTATTTGAAAGTTATCTCATGAATACATTAGAGTATCCAAAGTATTTATTTGTTTAGTGTGGAGGATTTTAATTTCAAGTTATAAATTTGAAGTCGAATTTTCTTAAAGTGGAGGAGTATGATGTGATTATAATTATTTTTTTTATAAATATTTTAATTGTATTTATCTGATTTCCTATTTAAATTAGATTTATTGTACTTATTTAATTTTCTAATTAAATTAGATTTATTTTTCTTATTTTTAAATAATTTTAAAATAATTAAAATTTCTATTTAATAATTTTGTTAGTTTCGAATTAGGATTTAATGCCTTATAAATAGGTTTATTATATAATTGTGTCATAATATCTTATTATTAATAAAATTTCATTATTATTTTATTCATGATAAACCCCATAAATTATTTTTGACTTAAGGAAGTTTAAGGCGTAAACTTGTTTCAGCCTTATTTATCCGCTTCCTCGCTACGTTCAATACCCTCATTAAATTAAGAATATAAAAATAAATTAATTTTTTTTTAATAATCATGTATTTTGTAATTAAAATATTTTTTTATAAAGATAGATGGAGTTATGATTTATTAATTAATATCTTCATATATTTTAAACTCAAAATTATGTCAACCAATAAATTTATAAAATTCATTTTGTGAAATATGAATCTATTATTTTTTATTTAATTTTGAACCCATAATTATATTAAATAAAGACTAAGGTATAAATTTAAAACTACCACTCAACAATTTTTTTTTTTTTTTTTAAAAAAAAGGTCGTTAGTGTATTTTTCTACTCTTTTTTAAGATTGGCTTGGTGATTTAGAGATATTGTAATACTAAATCTCTTTTCTTTACTCAAATTTGTTAATTTTCTTTACATTTTTCATTCTTTTTGCTTTACGTAATTAGCTTTCTTTGTTTGCTTTATATTAATATATGATATGTTATTTGTCTATTATTTTTAAAATATGTAAATTAGTTTTTCTTGAAAAAAATTATTTATTTATTATGGAGCTGTTGAGAAATTTTATGTAGAATATATTATATATGGCTTTGTCGAATTTTTTAATAATTTTTTTAAGCATATAAAACATTTACTATTATGTTTTAATCTCAATTAATAGAAGTAAATTTTTTATGTTATATACTTAATAATATATATACTTGTAATTTTTTTAAAATTTTATGATGATAAAAAAAAAAAATTACAAGAAACTCTTGACCCTTTTAAATAAATAATGCTGGCTTCGCCCCCTAGAGACCTATTGTTTTTGTTGGGTAGTCTTTATCAGTAAAGCAAAATCCAACAAAGACACTCTTCTATAGCTTGAATATTGATATGTTGAAAAAACTATTTTTGAAAAAAAAAAATAAAAAGAAAGAAAAGTAGATAAAAATCTACAATAGCATGCACTACCTTACAGACTATTGAACTAAAAAAAAAAAGGTCCATAATGTTGATTATTGTGTTTTTTTAGGTAATAACTCTTTTATATTTTAATAAAAATAATAAATAAATTATGAATATTAAAATAAATTAATATGGAGAAAGTAATAATTTATTAATTAGTGTGGTCCTATCTATGTTCAATTGTGCCCCCCCACCCACACACACAAACATTATGAATTTAAATCAATTATTTGTCTCTATTCATATAAATTAAAGAATGGCAGAGCTAAATTTATTAGAGTAAGAGCAATTTGAATTTTTTATTTTTGCATTGATAGTATTAACATTTTATTTGTTTTAACTAAACTTCCTTTTATATATTTAAAAAACTCTCATTAACTACAATTAATTTATTTCATTATTTATATATTAATTTCTATATATATTTCATTATTTCTATATTAATTTCTATATATATATATATATATATATATATATATATATATATATATATATATATATATATAAATCATAATAAACTGTGATTTGTGAGATTGTATATCTTTAAGAGTCACAATAATATATATATCTGTGAGTGTCGGAGCTCGAAAACCCA
>CANXYC010087427.1:0-17525 GCA_948193065.1 Aleurites moluccanus | reverse complement strand
TGTTTAATTGTGTTTCTTTGATGCCTATACCATTGTTGATAATGTAGCTTGTTGTTGATTGAATTGGGCAAGTCAATGTTGCACCTAAACCTAACCTATTGGCTTGCCATTATATGCCCACCATGTGTTTGATGAAATGCCTAGTTCATTTGCTTTTGGCCTATTGGCCTATTGCTTTGTATTCCATAGGCCTACCATTTGAATGTCATTGTCGCCAGCGACATTAGCATGCCAATTGGCCCACCGATTTTCCTTGCCGAACCAACTTTTGTTCCATACATTTGTTGTTTACCATAACCTTTATCCTTGCTTGTATATTGTCTCTTACAATGCTTTTGATTCAAATACCATATGATTTGAAAGATATTGATTATATTGACAATGATGATACCATTATTGCATAATGGTATCTATTGACATGTTATTCCTTTATATTGACCTAAATGTGGTTTGACAGAGCTGCCGCACCGATAGGGTAGTAGGTACATACTGTCTGCAATGTGCATATTGATATTAATGCCCTAGCTGGGAAGGGTTACTGGTCCAGACCATAGGACCTAATCAGTCTTATGCCTACTTGATATATGATCGATTGTATGATTACATATAGTCTACGTGTTTTAGGGCCCTATATTTGTCTTACCATATGATTCCATGACTTGATATCACCATTGATATTCCTATTGATTTCTAATACTGATTCTGTAAACTTACATGATTGATATTGTACCATTATTCCTTATCATGTGTATATCATTGTTCCAACCTATATTTCATTGATGATGCATATAGATTCACTGAGTATCATCTATACTCACCCTTTTCATTATTTAACCATTTCAGGAGAAGAGTAAGCTGCAGAATCCTGACGTCTGTCATCCGTGGATTTCTGTTATAGTCATATGATGTATATATTCTATTTTGTATTACATTTTTGGTGCTCATTATCTAGCTGCTCCATAGGGTATGTATGGGTTAGCTAGGAGATGAACATGTATATATGATACTTGATGGTATATATGAGTTTTTATGATAATTATGTGATATGATATATGACTGATATAGCCAATTGCAGAAAATTACAGAATAATAGAATGAATGGTAACTAACTAAAATGAATGATATATATATTGTGGATTATAGATTGTGCATGTGATACTGGATTCTATGGGTGCTGGTCGCCATTGGCATCTCCCATGCCCTAGGATCATTGCGATCCGGAAACGGGTCGTGACATTGTCGTGGATATAGTCATATATCCAAGAACTGTACCTCTCCCAAGTTTTCAAAGCCTTAAAAACCACAATCACATGTTGTTATAACTGAGTCTCCTTCATCTCAGCTGTAGATAGTTGATTCTGGAGCCAATCATCATCTGACTAATAATTTGGATAATCTTGCAATTCATAATGAGTACGATGGTCCTAAGGACGTCACAATTGGCAAAGGTAAAACCATTTATATTTCTCGTATTGGTTCTTCTAAAGTACAGCTTCAAAATTGTTCTTATAATCTTGATAATATTTTACATGTTCCTTCTGTAACCCATAATTTATTTTTTGTTTATTCTTTTACTAATGCCAATGATGTTTCCATTGAATTCTTTACTCATTATTTTGAAATTAAGGACATTCCAATGAGACAGGTGTTATACCGCTGCCAGAATAAGGATGGCTTATATCATATTTCGTTGCACTCACCAATTTTGCTTATACATTATCCAGTGTTGCTCCTCTTTCTGTTTGGTATGATCGACTTGGGCATGCTTCTCTCTCCACCATTCACAAGATTTTTCATTCTAGTGGCATCGATTATTCGAATAAGACAAATGAGTCTTTGTGTCATGCTGATGTATAAGCAAAATTAGTACATTTCCTTTTCCTATTTTTTGAGTTTCAGGCTCAAGCACCTTTAGAATTAGTGTGTTATGATTTGTGGGGTCCTCCTGTAACATTTGTTGATGGTTATAGGTATTATGTATTGTTTTATGATCATTATAACAAGTATTCATGGGTTTACTTCTTGAAATATAAATATGAGTTTTTATCTGTTTTTCTTAAGTTTAAAAATATTGTTGAAAAATTCTTTAATACTTTCATTAAATCTTTCCAATTAGATTGGGGAGGAGAGTTTCAATCTTTAAGTCTATTTTTTGCTACACATGGTATTTCTCACATAATTTCTTATCCTTATACACCCAAACAAAATGGGTGCGTTGAACGTAAGCATAGACATGTTATAGAAACCAAGTTAGCTCTCCTTACTCATGTTTTTATCCCCTTAAAATATTTGAATTCAACATTTGATATTGATGTCTATATAATTAATCGATTACCTACACAACAATTGAATAATATTTCCTCTTATGAAAAATTATTTCAAACTATCCTAGATTGCTCTTGTTTGTATGTTTTTTGTTGCTTATATTATCCTTGGCTCTATCCATATACCAAGCACAAACTTGAACCTTGGTCCAATAAGTGTGTTTTCTTGGCTTACAGTAAACAACATAAAGGTTATAAGTGTCTTGATATTCACAGTAGTCACTCCTATATTTCTTGTGATGTTTTATTTGATGAGTTGGTTTATCCTTTTACAGAGACTAATGGTGAAGGTTCTTAATCAACTATCCACCCAAGTGACTCACACACAGCTTCCATTCTTTTGCCTACTCATTTACCATCTATTGTTACTCCTTCTGCACTTGTATCAGTTGTTAAACAACCCTCTTCTTCTAACTCACACTTGTTGCCATCAGATAACTCACATTATAACCCATCATCTACCATCCAGTTGCCTATTTTACCAGTTCCAGAACCACTTTTAGCTGCAAAATCATCTGATCTTGATGTGTTTATACCAATACTTTATTCGACTGCCAACTTCGTTCCATTAACTAAGCCTTCTCATGTGACCAAATTACCAAAAGCATTTACTAGAGTTGTTATAACAAGCAAGCACAACCAAATGTAACTCATCCTATGATCACTCGAACTAAGGATGGCACTAGAAAGCCCAAATAGTTTCTTTGTTCAGTTACTTCTACTATTGAGCCCACCTATTATTCTAAAGCGATTAAATTTTTTTCCTTAGCAATAGGCAATGGCTGATGAATACAATGCCTTGATGTTAAATGGGACATAGGAGTTAGTCCTTTAACCTGTTGGATAAAATTTAATTGGATGCAAATGAGTTTTTCGACTAAAAAAGAAATCAAATGGCAACATTGATTAGTACAAGGCTTGTTAAGTTGCCAAAGGTTTTCATCAATGCTTAGGGGTTGATTATAATGAGACTTTTAGTCCAGTTATCAAACCAACCATAATTCGACTATTATTATCCCTATCTCTTTTAAAAGGCTGGACTGTATACCAGATGGATGTTAGCAATGCTTTTCTTCATGGTAGCCTTAATGAAAAATTTTATATGTGTCAACCTCCGGGATTTGTGGATACTCAACAACCGGACTTAGTATGCTTGCTCAAATGATCATTGTACGGTTTAAAAGCAAGCTCCTCGGATGTGGTTTCGTTGTTTGACAGATGTTTTAAAGCAGCTCAGTTTTCAAGGGTCAAAAACTAATTTCTCATTATTTTATTATGTTCATGGAGGGTATCATATGTATTGTCTTACCTGTGTTAATGATATATTGCTCATGGGGGATAATAATGACCATTTAAATGTTATTCCGAGTCAATTACATGACAAGTTTGCGTTGAAGGTACTTAGTAAACTAAATTATTTCTTGGGTGTAAAGGTTCATTATATGTCTGATGGTATTTTACTTACTCAAAGCAAATACATTTTTGATCTATTTTTTAAGACTAAGATACATGAGGCAAAAGGTATCTCCACTTCAACCAATCTAGAAGGCAAGTTGTCCATTAGTGATGGCGAACCATTCTCTAACCCAAGTCTATATAGGAGTATAGTGGGAATGTTGCAATATTTGAGTATAACACGACCATACTTGGCATTTTTTGTTCATAAAGTCATTCAATTCATGCATGATCCAATAATTACTAATTGGTGTACTGTCAAACGCATCTTGTGTTATTTTCATGCTACTATTCACTATGGTCTACTCTTTCGCAAATCTGATAGTTTAACAATAATCAGCAACACAGATGCAGATTGAGGGAGTTCTGTGGATAATCAAAAGTCCACAACTAGTTATGCTGTGTTTGTTGGTGGTAACTTGGTTTCATGGAGTTCTCGTAAGCAATACACTGTTGCTCGATCTTTGACCGAAGCCGAACACCACGCCATTGCTATGGTAGCTTCTGAAATTCCTTAGTTGCAGTCATTAATGAAAGAAATTAGGCTATCAATTGATTCTATTCCTAAAGTTTAGAGTGACAATTTGAGTGCCACTTATCTTACAGTTAATCCTATATTTCATTCTCGAACTAAGCATTTAGAAATTGGTTTTCACTTTGTTAGAGAGAAAGTGTCCAATAAAGAACTTCAAGTGCAATATTTGTCTTCTGTGGATCAACTTGCTGATTTTCTAACCAAGGTAGTAAGCAAAGGACATTTTCTTACATTAAGGGACAAGTTGACTGTTTATTCTAAACAAGTTCAACTTGAGGGGAAGTGAAGAGATAAACATATATATTGTAATCACTTAAGATTAGCTTTATCTTATCTATTGTATTTTGTATTTTAACCTATCTTATAGTTGTATAACCTACATGTACAAGTATAAGTATTATTGATAAACATAATATAATTTAACCTTTGCTCATACTAAATCTACATTTCTTAGCTGGTACTTGTCAAGCAGCAGCAGGATGCTTAATTCGCGATCATTCAGGAGCTTATAAGGTTGGCTACTCTATGAACATTGGGTCTTATTCAATTACAAATGCTGAGTTATGGGGAATATTTCAAAGATTGCTGATTGTGTGGAACAATGGTAATAGAAAATTTAAAGTTGAGTGTGATAGCAAATATTTGGTGGAGCTTATTTTAAATGAGCACCATGAAGTGAGTATATGCTCATCTTTGATCCAAAGCATTAGAATTCTTCTAAGGAGGGAGTGGGAAGTAGGAATTTAATATATATAGAGAGAAACTATTTTTTGTGCAAACTGGTTGGCTCGTCAAGACTTTTAAACTCACATTAGGAAATCATCTCTTTTATTCTTCCCCAAAGGGGTAAGGAGCTTCTTCCTCCATGATATTGTAGGAGTGTCCTACCCCAAATTTTGTTGTTGTTAGTTCTTTAGCTTTAGTCTCCTTTTTAATAAAAAATAAAAATAAAAATAAAAGGTCAATTTATGGCTTAATATAGTCACTAAACAAAGTACACTTCCTATTAAGTTACTAATTTTAAAACTTTATTAACACGATTGAAGAATATTTAAAAAAATTCAAGTCAAGGTATTCCTTAAAAAAAATTTCCTCTCTCAGTTTAACTTTCTTCCTTTTTTAATCATATAGGAATTTTGGTCCCATTTGGTTATTTGAAATCAAGTAAAAATGCAAATGTAAGAATTGAAATAAGTAATAAAGAATATTAATGGTAGTCTAATTACCATTGCTATATTTGACATTTAATAATTTGGATGTAAATAATATATGCGGGCTAAATTACATCTGTTTTCTCTCAACTTATCACTTAAACCCATCATTATCCTTAATTTCAATTTGTTTGTCATGTCCCAAATTTGGAACATGATGGTCTTAGGATGTGGGAATGAACTATACTACTAACACCCGTAGAACCCCTGTTATCCTATCTATTTAATCCTGTAATACCATATCATTTTATAATCATACTATATTAATCCAATCCATTCTCATATTTAATACACACATATATATGTATATAGCACTCTAATGTTTAACATTACATAATCATTTATAATTTTATTACAGACTATTCTAATACTACTATAGAGCAGTCTAAAGTACAAAATAAATAATAAGAGGTAGAACTATACATGACAAAATTTTGTTCCAACTAAGGAGAAAAGAAGCCTTTGGAACCATTTTACTCAACTCCTGACCCAAAAAATATTAAACAACTAAAATATGAGTATAAAATACTTAATAAGTTATAAATATACTATACATAATTAGGTTAGGTAAGTAGCAAGGTTGCCCACCAAATGAATCAGTAAGGAATATGAATAAATGAAATATCGATATTAAGCGAAGAAGGTCAATTTAATCAAATAAATCAATAAGCAATATTAATCCAATTAGATCAATCAATGGAGCAATTATTTAGTAATAGAAGTGTCACATCCCAAACACCACCGGTGCGACTGTCCTAGGGCAAGAGTAGGCATAAGGCCACCATAAACCCGTAGAACCCTTAACTAAACCTGTTTCATACATAATAGCATACACTTATTCAATTCAAAATATCATATCACATAAAACATCATTTTATATCATGACATCTCCACTTGTTCCCTACCGATCAAAAGATAGTTCTAACATCAATATGGAACAAATGTGAGTCTACAAATGCCATCCATGGCAACAAAATCAAAATCATTTCATATATATCTACGGAGCTCTAAAAGAATACTTCTCAATAGACATGACTATATATATACATAATAAAATAATATCCAAAATAATTACATCTAAGCTTCTTGTGAAGAAGAAATCAAGAAGCTCTATCCTCTGGATTAACTCTCTCTCGAGCTACACTAGCACCTAAAACCACAGAAGAGGGATGAGCCTTCAACTCAATAAGATATGAACTACATAATACGTTAGGTAAATCAAGAATCTGGGTATCAAATCATGAATATATACAGATACATATACTTGGCATGAAAGATTATTAAGCTTGTACTTGAAGAAGAATATGAGTGCTTACAACAAATAGCACTAGCAAATCATATCATAAATTGAATCATGGTTCTCTTTTAGAACATAAGAATGCCTGCAAAGGATGACATTATCAAATCACATATAAGATATAACTAATATCATATCATAACGTATTAGTAGCTTTGCTACCTTAACTTGCACATATGCTTGCGCGAGCATATGCCTAGAGCTCATGGCCCCCTCTGGTTGGAACACTGATAAAAATCCTATCAATTGGGCTCCCATTTGTGCATATGGACCAATGAATTTACTCTCATTGGGAAAAGCGTTCTATACTTATGTATATCAAAGGGTCATTACAATAAGATATTCTCAAAAATTCAGATTTAGTCTAGAGAGCATTTATCATACATATCAAAGGCTTGTTCATGATCTTGATCCAAAAAAGATAATCATGTCATTCTTATACATTAAGTGATTCATCAAGGAGGTTATCAATAAGAATTTCATATCATAAAGAACATATATGAATTATTTAACAATTTATCTCATAAGGAGAAATATACATTTATGTAATTCATAACTTACCTCTTAGCAAAACTTTCCACAATTAAGCTCAACATTTGATTAAATGAAAATCCTCATCAACTCCTTGAATTGTCCAAGCCTAATCAAAATCCTCAAATTCTACAAATTAGGGTTTCCTCAATTAATAATATATAAAATGATTCCTTATAATTTTAATCATCTTATAGTCTCTATTATTATTTCCTAACATCAATTTAATTCACCTATTTAAAGAAAATATGACAGTAAGACATAATTACTATTCATGTTACTATTCATCAAAATTCATAAATTCTGGTACCTTCCATATTAACCATAATTAATAGCCTTAAATTCTCATAATAGGTTTTATATAACTCAGAAGTAATTATTCTAACTACCAAAAATCTTAATCTAAAAAGAAAATGAAGTTTGGAGAAAATCACCTTATTTCCCCAAAATTGAGTTCTTGAAGGATCTAAGCTTGAAAATAATGATTGAGTCTTTAAGTGTGATAATTTAATGATTTAATGCATTAATTCTGAGTATTAATGCATTAGAAAACAAATGGAACAGATTGGAGAGAGATAGGAGAAGAAATGAAGAAGAAAGAAAGAAAAGAGGAAAAGTTATCGTGAAAAATGGCCACTGCTTCTCTTTTAAATAAGCTACTACCTCACTAATAGCCACTTCACCAGATCTACTACGGCAATCCCACTTCGCCAAAATCCCACTTCGCTAATCCCACTTCGGCAATCCCACTTCGGCAATTCTCCACTTCGCTAATCCCACTTCGGCAATCCCACTTCGCCGATTCTCCATCTTGCCAATTCCACTTCAGCAATCCACTTCGCCGTTTCTCTACTTCACTAATCTCACTTCGCAGAATTCCACTTTGGTAATTCCACCTCGCTAATTCCACTTCGCAAATCCTACTTCGCAGGATTCCACTTCGCAGAATTCCACTTCGCTAGCTCGATTAGCTTCCAACCACCTAAAAATCGAAGAGCCATCTCGCATTTCCTATTTCTGCCGAGCTGGAAAACTTTTCCTCAACAACTCGCACTAAACCAACTCGCAAATGAGCTACAGACATTCAAACTCCTCAATTCTTTTTGTCACTTAAAATAGACACTTAGGGGTCCAACATATCCAAAATTCATATCAAAAAGAGATCTAAACAATTATAATGAATTTCTAAATTTCACCTAGACTTACTCAGTCTCCACATTCTCAAAATAAACAAACAAACTTAGACTTACTGCAGGAAATAAAGAAGTGGACAAGCTCTGATAGAGGAAGTATATCTCCTTACACACACAGAATTTTACAAAACAGATCTACAGACTAAATCTATAACTCTTATGCTTTACACTTTTCTAAATTATTCCTTTAAGATCATGAGAACTGACTCACAATATTCTTCTAAACACAGATTCTAAAATCCTTAAAACTCTAATCTATTCACAATCATCTCAACAAATAGAACTAAATAAATAATAAATAAAATAGGTGGTATCAGAGCTATAGGCTTATAATTATAAGATAGATGTATAGATGTGCAAGTTCCCTAGTATAAGTGCTTGATTAAGATAACTACGGAGCATAGGATTCATGTCACGTCAATGTTGTGTGTTCCTTTGGTATAGATCTATGTTAATCTTGTGTTTTAAGTCTAAGTTTGTTTTATTTCTCTTATTAGTATCGAGATGCCTCCGAAACGAGGAAGAGGACGTGGTAGAGGCCGTCTTAGAAGAGAGTTACCTTCTGAAGAAGGGTCAGTGGGTAGAGTGAGAGGTGATGACATTCCTCCAGAGCCATGAGTAGATGTGGTTTTTATGGCCCAACAGTTGAATCAGTTGCAGAGGAACTATGAGATGATAGCCAAGTTCATTCTCAACAGAGGCAGCAGCAGGCTTCCCCAGTGCATGTAGTTCCTGATGTTCCAATTCCTCCACCCTCACCAGTAGTGGTACCTCAGGTTGAGGAAGTTTCATTTGAGAAATTCTTGAAGCTTAAACCTTCAGAGTATAAAGGTGAGGTCGATCCTACAGATTTTCTTGAGGAGATAGAAGAGAAAATTCAGATTTTGAGGATCCCCGATAGAAGGGCGATTGAGTTTGTGGGATATTTGATGAAGGTCGAAGCTAAAGAATGGTTTAGGCGGAGTATTCCAGGTATACTTCTAGGTAATGAAAAGTTGTCTTGGGAGAGGTTCAAATAGTTGGTTCTTAATGAGTTTCTTTCAAAAAGTGTGAGGGAGGCTAAGTCCATTGAGTTTGAGAGGTTGGTTCAAACTTATGGTATGACTATTTTAGAGTATGCAAAGAAATTCAGTCAATTGAGTAAGTTTGCTCCAGCCCTTGTGCCTACAAAAGCAGTACGGATTCAGAGGTTCCATAGAGGACTTATAGCTCCATTGTTTAAATTCTTGGCTGCTCTTGAGTTTGACTCTTACTCCAAGCTTGTGGATAAGTCTAGAGTAATAGAGAATAGAGAGATGGATCTTAGAACAGAAAAGAAACAGAAGAAGAAGGCAAAGATAAGAAGTTCCTCCAAACAGGATAGTGGGGTAAAGAGCATGAATGTCTCTCACAATTCGGCTTCTCAGAGTGGATATAGAGGACCTTTAGGGAGATCATAGCAGAGACCAAATCCCTTTAGATTTTCTTCTCAGATGAGTTATGGTACAACCAGTTCTGCACCACCTAGGACTTCTAATCCTTCTTGTCTTACGTGTGGTAAGCTTTATAGAGGACTTTGTTTCTTTGGGTTAGGTGCATGTTATGGATGTGGACAGCATGGTCATTTGCTTAAGGATTGTCCACAACCTTCTTTTGGAGCTAGACCCCAGTCTTCTCAGACTACGGTTCAAATGGTTAGGGAGAGGAGTGTTGGTCAGCAGTCCGGCGTAGGCCGTGGTATTTTGGGTAGGACTCCAGAGTCAGGTAGAGGTTCAGATCAGACTTTTGGTCAAGCTACTGGTCAGGCACCTATGGGAAGAGGAAGAGTGTTTGCTCTTACGTAGCAAGAGGCCCAAACTTCTAACACTATGGTCATAGGTATCCTTCTTATTCAAGCTTTGAATGCTAGAGTATTGTTTGATTCAGGAACTACAAATTCATTTGTTTCTTCATGTTTTGCTAAGAAATTGAATGTGCCATGTGAATTGCTTAAGAATGCTTTGGTAATATTGACTCCTTTAGAGGAAGAGATCGAAGTTCATGATTTTTATCCATCTTGTATGGTTAGCATAAGTGGAAAGAGTTTAGAAGTAGATTTGATTGTGTTGCCTGTATTAGAATTTAATGTGATTTTGGGCATGGATTAGTTGTCCAAGTATTATGCGACCATAGATTGCAATGGGAAGAAGTTAGTCTTCAAGCCACCTTCGAGTGAGGAGTTTGAATTCCAAGGGGAACGAAGTGAAGCACCATATAATATGATATCAGCCTTAGGGGCAAAGATATTGATGAAGAAAGGGTGCCAAGGATATATGGCTTATGTCCGAGATACTCGAAAGGAAGTAAAAGATTTGGATCAGATTCTTGTTGTTAGCAAGTTTCCAGATGTATTTCCTAAAGAGTTACCTGGTTAGCCATCAGATAGAGAGATAGAATTTAGTATTGAGTTGCTCTTTAGCACCAATCCGATTTCTATTCCTCCATATCGTATGGCACCAGTTGAATTGAGAGAGTTAAAGACTAAATTACAAGATTTGCTTGACAAAAGATTTATCAGACCTAACAATTCACCATGGGGTGCCCCTGTACTCTTTGTGAAAAAGAAGGATGGTTCTATGAGATTATGCATATATTACAGACAGCTCAACAAAGGCAACTATTAGAAATAAGTATCCTTTGCCAAGAATAGATGATTTATTTGATCAGTTGCAGGGTGTAAGTCATTTCTCCAAGATAGACTTGAGATTAGATTACCATCAATTGAGGATTCGGAATGAGGATGTGTTAAAGACAGCTTTCCGAACAAGATATGGTCACTATGAGTTTCTAGTATTACCATTTGGATTGACTAATGTACCTGTTGCATTTATGGACTTGATGAACCGAGTCTTCAAGTCCTTTTTGGACAAGTTTGTCATTGTATTTATTGATGACATTCTTGTGTATTCTGAGAGTGAAGAAGAGCATGGAGAACATCTTAGGATTGTGTTGCAGACTTTGAGAGAGCATCAACTATTTGCTAAACTTTCAAAGTGTTAATTTTGGCTTGAGAGTATGGGTTTTCTAAGGTACATAGTGAGCAAAGATGGGCTTAAGGTTGATCCTAGAAAGGTGGATACAATTCTTAGTTGGCCTAGACCCACAAATATTTCAAAAGTTAGAAGTTTCTTGGGTTTTGCAGGCTATTACAAAAGGTTTGTTCAAGACTTCTCCAAGATTGCAGCTCTTTTAAGTAAGCTTACCCAGAAGCAAGTAAAATTCCTATGGACAGATGCATGTGATAAGAGTTTCCAAAGGTTAAAGACTTGTCTCACCACGACCCCTATCTTAGCTTTGCCGTATGGTGAAAGAGGATATGCGGTGTATTATGATGCATCGAGAATAGGGTTTGGTTGTGCGCTTATACAGCATGGTAGGGTGATAGCCTATGCTTCTAGATAGTTGAGGAAGTTCAACACATGATCATGAGATGGCTACAGTTGTGTTTGCCTTGAAGATATAGAGACATTATATGTATAGAGAGAAGTGTGAGATCTTCACATATCACAAAAGTTTGAAATATATATTTCAGCAGAAAGATCTTAATCTTAGGCAAAGAAGATGGGTTGAATTTCTTAAGAATTATGACTGTGAAATCTTATATCATCCAGGAAAGGCTAATGTAGTGGCAGATGCATTAAGCAGGAAGTCTTTGGGAAGCTTAGCCCATATCCAAGTGAGCAGAAGATCATTAGTGATGGAAATGTAGAAATTGCATGATATGGGAATCTGTTTAGATTTGTCAGATTCAGGAGTGCTTTTAGCATATTTCCAAGTCAAGCTGGTTCTCATTGATTAGATTAGAGAAGTTCAAGACAAAGATCCTCAGTTAGTGAAGCTAAGGAATAATGTGGGCTTAGAGAAAGCTCTCGGATTTGTTGTGACTGATGGCATGTTGAGACATGGTAATAGGTTGTGTGTTCCAGCAGTTAATGGTTTAAGAGATATGACTCTTAAGGAAGCACATCAAGCCAAGTATATTGTGCATCCAGATGCAACCAAGATGTACCATGACATTAAGAATTCCTATTGGTGGAGAGGAATGAAAAAGGATGTAGCTGAGTTTATGGCAAGATGTTGGAATTGCCAACAAGTAAAATTTGAGCACTATAAACCTTCAGGACTACTTCAACAGTTACCTTTGCCAGAATGGAAATGGGAGAGGATAACCATGGACTTTATTGTAGGGTTGCCAAGGACTTCAAGTGGGCATGACTCAATATGGGTAATTGTTGATAGATTGACCAAGTCAGCTCATTTTTTACCAGTCAAGACAACCTACACAGCTTCTCAGTATGCACAGATATATATTGATAAGGTAGTGAGACTCCATGGAATACCGGTTTCTATCATATCAGATAGAGGTACCCAGTTTACTTCAAAGTTTTGGCAGAAATTACAAGACTCATTAAGTACTCAACTTGATTTCAGCACAGTTTTTCATCCGCAGATGGATGGGCAGTTAGAGAGAACTATCCAAACTATAGAAGATATGCTAAGGATGTGCATTCTAGATTTTGAAGGAAATTGGGATAAGCACTTGCCATTGATAGAGTTTGCCTCCAACAATAACTACCACTCGACTATTCAGATGTCTCCCTATAAAGCTTTACATGGTAAGAGGTATAGGTCTCTTTTGTGTTGGGATGAAGTGGGAGAGAAGCATATCGAAGGGCCTGAATTGATTCATTATACATCAGAGAAGGTTCCTCTCATAAGAGAAAGATTGAAGACAGTCTTCAGTTGATAAAAGAGTTATGCAGACCCGAGGACGAGAGACCTTCAGTTTGTAGTTGGAGACTTAGTATTCTTAAAGGTTTCACCTATGAAAGGAGTCTTAAGGTTTGGTAAGAAGGGAAAGTTATCTCCAAGGTACATCGGACCATTTGAGATTTTAGATAAAGATGGAAAGGTTTCATATAGGTTAGCTTTGCCACCAAATTTGGACAGTGTGCATCCAATATTCCATGTGTCAATGTTTCGGAAGTATGTGGCAGATTCTTCTCATGTGTTGCAAACTCAAGCAGTAGATCTTCAGCAAGACTTGACTTATGAAAAAGTGCCTGTGGCAATTGTTGATAAAATGATCAAAAAGATAAGGAACAAAGAAATAGAAGGGGTTAAGGTCTTATGGAAGAACCAAGTAATGGAAGAGTGCACTTGGGAAAGTGAGCAATCTATGCGAGCCAAGTATCCCCATTTATTTCAAGTTTAAGGCAAGTTCTTTAAATTCGAGGATGAATTTATTTAACGGGGGAAAAATGTAATACCTGTTAATTTTTATTTATTATTTATTTAGTTCTATTTATTGAGACGATTGTGAATAGATTAGAGTTTTAAGGATTTCAGAATCTGTGTTTAGAAGAATATTGTGAGTCAGTTCTCATGATCTTAAAGGAATAATTTAGAAAAGTGTAAAGCATAAGAGTTATAGATTTATATCTTATCTTTAACTCTGTAGATCTGTTTTGTAAAATTCTGTGTGTGAGGAGATATGCTTCCTCAATCAGAGCTTGTCCAGTTCTTTATTTCCTATAATAAGTCTGAGTATGTTTGTTTATTCTGAGAATGTAGAGACTGAGTAAGTCTGGGTGAAATTTAGAAATTCATTATAATTGTGTAGATCTATTTTTGATTTGAATTTTGGATATGTTGGACCCCTAAGTGTCTATTTTAAGTGACAAAAAGAATTGAGGAGTTTGGATGTCTGTAGCTCATTTGTGAGCTGGTTTAGTGTGAGTTGTTGAAGAAAAGTTTTCCAGCTTGGCAGAAATAGGAAATGCGAGATGGCTCCTCGATTTCGAGGTGGTTGGAAGCTAATCGAGCTGGTGAAGTGGAATTCTGCGAAGTAGAATCCTGCAGAGTGAAATTGGCGAGGTGGAATTGCCGAAGTGGAATTCTGCGAAGTGGGATTAGCGAAGTGGAGAAATGGCGAAGTGCGATTGGCGAAGTGGAATTAGCGAAGTGGGATTGTCGAAGTAGGATTAGCGAAGTGGAGAATTGGCGAAGTGGGATTGCTGAAGTGAAATTGGCAAAGTGGGATTGTCGAAGTGGGATTATATAAAATCTGTCATTTTGTTATATTTTACTTATTGTGTAATTGATGAATTCAAATTTAATTAAGGATATGAATGTTATGAGGAAATCAAAAATTCTGGTTGCAGGAAATTGTGATGGTTAATTGCATGTTCTTAGAGAAATAATTTGATAAAGTGTAAAACATGAAAGTTATGAGCTTATGTCTTAACTAAAATTTTGTTAAATGGCTTGGCAGAATTCTGTGTGTGTGATGAGTTATGTCCCTTTGAGCAGGACTGGTCTGGTTGAGTATTTCTGCAGGAAGTCTGTGTCTATTTGAAATTTCCGGGAATGACTGAGGTAGATTGAGCTAAAGGTATAAACATGAAAAATGTTTCTTTATGTGTTGTGTTATTGGATGTAAAATTTCAGGATTTTTGTATAAGTATATCTCAGTGGAGAGTGAATTTTCTCAGGACTGTTCGGATGGATTTTAAGGTAGTAAGTCTGGGTAATTTTGGAGAGTCACCAGGGTCTGTGTAGTTGCTCTTATGATTTGAATTTTGGATATGTTGAGCCACTGCATGTCTATTTTAAGTGAAAAAAAGGATCAGGAAGTTTGGATGTTTGTAGCTCTTATGCGAGCTAGTTAAGTTTAAGTTGCCGAGGAAGAGTTTTAACTTAGTAGGATCTGGTTAAGGCGAGCCGGCAAGATGCGAGGTGGCATTTTGCGAGTTGGCGAAGTGGCGAGGTAAGATTGCCGAAGTGTCAATTGGCGAAGAAGCATATGCGAAGTGGAGTTAGGCGAAGAGGATTCGGTGAAGAGATTTGGCGAAGAGGATTTGGCAAAGAGGAAAAGCGAGGTGTCATTATATGAAGAGGGAATGTGCGAAGTGGCAATTCGTGAGCAGAGTTTGGCGAAGAGGCGAACAGGTATTGACGAGGAAGAGTTCGCGAAGAGAGTTTGGCGAGGCATCATATGCGAGGTGACATATGCGAGATGGATTAGCGAAGTGGCATTGCAAGATCAATTTAGCGAGCTGGCATGTGTGAGGTAGCTTTGCCGAGGCGGATTGGCGAGCTGGCAAGTAAGATTTCTGGGGCAGTGGTCTATTTAACCCCAGCAACCCAATAGCGTTTTTCACGATTTTTCCTTTCTTCTTTCTTCGTTAATTTCAGTCTTTTCTTAGATTAGTCCTATTTTATTTTCTAAGGCATCGATACTAAAATTAATACATCAGACTTCTAGATTATTCTATATTAAGGCAGAAATCATTAAATTTAAGTAAGAAATCTCAAGAATTTCAGTGTTGAGGAAATAAGGTAAATTTTCTTCCAAAGTTATTTTCTTTTAGATTTATTTAAGTCTGTTGGTTAGAATAATTAATATAAGGTGTATAGAATTTATTGCAAGCAATTTGAAGTTATTAATGATAATTAATGTTAGAGAAATCAGAATTTATAGACTGTTATGAATAGTGGCATGAATAGTAAATTCAAATTAAATGCAGATTTTTTCTTAAGAGATAAATTAAATTGATGTTGAGAATTAAGAATAGAGACCCTAAGATGGTTAAATATTCAGAAATCATGTTAAACATTATTGATTTGGAGAAAATCCTAATTTTGAATATTTGAAAAATTTCTTAGGAAGAGGAAATCAAAGTAATTGAGGAGTTGGAATTGAGCAAATTGCTAAAGAAATTTAAGAGAAATTGTGTAAGAGGAAAGTATGGACATCTCATTTAATTATCGTTCTTTGAAATAATATGACCAAGTATTCTTATATTTGATCATCCATATTTATATATTTGTATAATATGAATGACTTGATCAACTGTCACACCCCAACTCCAGTGGTGCGACGGTCCTAGGGCAAGGGTAGGCTTAAGGCCACCATAAACCCGTAGAACTCCCATATCCTGAATCTCATATACATTTATATCAAATATAACATCATGCTATAACATATCGTAATCCATTCAGGCATAATTAATTTCTTTACTATACTATTTCATAATAATATTCTCTTGTTCCTTACTGATCAAAAGATGCATCTCACATCACTAAGGAACAATATTTACCCAAAAGATAACCATTCGTACATCAAAATATTACCATCATCTAATGACTAACTACGGAGCTCTAGAGTATGCTTTGATTTCATATTGAGTCATAATACCATTCAATAATTGTACATAATCATATAACAAAAGATTTACAATGAGAGCTTCTTGGATGAAAAGGTCAAGAAGCTTGATCTTCTCGGCTAGCTCCCTCACGAGCTAAACTACCACCTGAAATCCACAGAAGAGGAGTGAACCTTCAACTCAGTAAGATATGAACATTTTACAATGAGAATGAAATATTAAATCATGGTCAAAGAACAAATAATTATATACATATAGGCATTAAGGAAGTCATAGGCTTTTACTTGAAAGAAAGGTAGTTTTTTATAATAGTTAGGTTATATCAAATCATGGTTCATCTGTAGAACATTGAATGCCCACAAAAAATGGCATTTATCAAATATCATCTGGAAGAACTGATCACATATCATAACATACGTATCGGTAGCCTTGCTATCTTAACGTGCACACATGCTTGGCCAGGTATGCGCCTAGAGCTCATGGCCCCCTCTAGGTGGAACACCGATAAAGACCCTATCGGCTGGGCTCCCAAAGTGCACAATGGACCAATGAATTTACTCTCATTGGGAGGAGCGTTCTATCCATGGGTCATGGGGTTCCAATCATATAATAAATATATATTGGTCGCAAGACCATCATCATACCACAATAATTCAATTCGGGTTCACAAGCAAGGACATATGAACTTGATCCAAGAATATTGATCAAGCCATTCACAATATACAGTTTATGAACATTTATGTACAATAGAATAACAAAGGCAAATAAATAATTGGTTGTATTACTTTCAAAG
>CANXYC010087337.1:0-10847 GCA_948193065.1 Aleurites moluccanus | reverse complement strand
TGCCCCCAGTTCACCAAAAATTCATTTTTACCCGATTTCTTCCTAACAGCTTTTAAACCCCTTCTATTCATTCAAACACATCATATAACATGCATACCAATCAAATTCAAGCAAAAACATATAAAAATTCACAACTTTCAAGTCAAATCAAACTTCTCCCTAGGTTACCCTTTGTGGCTCAAGTTCTAGGTTTAACTCAGGTGTTACATTCTACTCCCCTACAAATAAATTCACCCCCGAATTTACTTTAAGGTTATAGGTAGAACAAAACCTGACTCATGAAATAAGTGGGGGTATTTGTATCTCATCTCAGCCTCACTCTCCCAGGTACATTCCTCTATGCTTCTGCTATGCCACAGTACTTTAACCATTGGAATACTCTTATTCCGAAGCTGTATAATCTGACTATCTACAATCTGTATTGGGACTTCCTCAAATGATAATGCTTCATCAATTTCAATCTTTTGGGGTTGAAGTACATGGGGCAGATCTGGAACATATTTTCATAGCATAGAAATATAAAACACTGGATGCACATGACCCACATTAGGTGGAAGAGCTAGTCTGTATGAAACATTTCCAACCCAATCCAAAATCTCAAAGGGTCCAATATACCTTGGTGACAACTTGCCCTTTTTCCCAAATCTCATCACTTCTTTCATAAAAGAGATCTTTAGAAATACATGGTCACCCACTGTAAACTGTACCTCTTTTCTCTTTGGATTTACATAACTTTTGTGCCTGCTAAAAGCAGTCTTTATCCTCTGCTGTATAATAGGGATTTTCTCCATTGTTTCTCTAATAAGATCTGGTCCCTCTAACTACTTTTCTCCCGATTCCACCCAATATATAGGTGATCTGCATTTCCTGCCATACAAAGCTTCATATGGTACTATCCTAATGGTAGAATGGTAGCTATTGTTGTAGGCAAACTCTATCAGTGATAGGAAGCGATCCCAACTGCCTTTTAAATCCAACACACACAATCTTAACTTATCCTCCAATGTCTGAATAGTCCTTTCTGACTGTCCATCTGTCTGAGGATGGAATGCTATGCTGAAATGCAATGTAGTACCCAATGCTTCCTAGAATTTCTACCAAAACTTAGAGGTGAACTGAGTACCTCTATCAAATATAATCACTGATGTAACACCATGCAACCTTATAATTTTATTCACATAAAGTTGTGCATACTGTGCAGCTGTGTAAGTTGTCTTCACCTCTAAGAAGTGAGCTGACTTTGTCAATCTATCCACAATCACCCATACTAAGTCATACCCTTTATGTGATCTTGGTAAACCCACTACAAAATCCATTGTTACCTGTTCCCATTTCCACTCTGGTAGTTGAATCTCTTGAAGCAAACCTGAAGGTTTCTGATGCTTAAATTTTACCTGCTGACAGGCTAAACACTTAGAAACAAACTTTGCTACATCATCCTTTATGTTTGGGCACCAATAAAGTTCCTTCAAGTCATGGTACATCTTTATCACCCCCGGATGCACTATGTAAGGGGAGTAATGAATTTCTTTCATGATCTGTTCTTTGAACCCTTTAACATCAGGAACACACAATCGGCCTTTATATTTTAACACATCTCCCTTAACAGAAAAGTTAGGAGCTTTATCATTTTCAACCAAGTCTTTGATCCTAACATACTGTGGATCTTCATTTTGGGAACTCTTTATCTCATCTATTAACAAGGATTTCACCTGGAACTGTGCTATCAATACTGTCTCTTGCCCCTATGATTCCAAGTCCAAGGTCAAACCCTTAGCCATCAACTCCCTCAATTCTTGCACCAAAAGTCTTTCTGTAGCAGTCACATGTGATAAGCTTCCCATTGATTTTCTACTTAAAGCATCTGCCACCACATTTGCTTTTCTAGGATGATACAGAATCTAGCAGTCATAATCCTTTAGCAACTCAACCCATCTTCTTTGCCTCAAATTCAGTTCTTTCTACTGTAAGATGTACGGTAAGCTTTTATGATCAGTGTAAATTTCACATCTCACCCCATATAAATAATGTCTCCATATTTTTAAGGCCAAGATCACTGCTGCCATTTCTAAGTTATATGTGGGGTAATTCACCTCATGTTTCTTCAACTGGCGGGAAGCATAAGCAATCACTTTTCTATCCTACATTAAGACACAACCCAGACCAACCCTCGAAGCATCACAGTATATAGCAAAACTGCCTGCCTCGAAAAGAAGAGTTAACACTAGTGCAGTAGTCAAACAGGTTTTAAGAGTCTGGAAACTCTTTTCACATTCATCATTCCACTGAAACTTCACCTATTTCCAAGTTAACTTGGTCATTGGTACAGCTATTCTAGAAAAGTCTTTGACAAACCGGCGATAATACCCTGCCATACCAAGAAAACTTCGTATCTCAGTGACAGTAGTGGGACGTGGCCAATTAGCAACTGCTTCAACTTTCAGTGGATCTACCTTTATACTATCTTTACTCATAACATGCCCCAGAAATACAACCTCTGTCAACCAGAACTCACATTTTGAGAACTTTGCATACAACTGATGATCTTGCAATATCTGTAATGTGATTCTGAGATGCTCCTTATGTTCTTCTTTACTTCTGGAGTACACCAAAATGTCATCAATAAAGACAATTATGAATTTATCCAGAAATGGTATGAACACCCGATTCATCATATCCATAAAGGCTGCTGGAGCATTTGTCAACCTGAATGGTAGCACTAAAAACTCATATTGCCTATATCGAGTTCTGAAGGCTGTCTTTGAAATGTGCTCAACTTTGATCCGCAATTGATGGTACCCAGATCTCAAATCTATCTTGGAGAAGAAACAAGTTCCCTGTAACTGGTCAAACAAATCATCAATCTTGGGCAAATGATACTTATTCTTCACTGCCACGTTGTTCAATTGTCTGTAATCAATACACATCCGCAATCACCCATCCTTTTTCTTTACAAATAGCACTGGTGCTCCCCAAGGTGAACTACTGGGCCGGATAAAACTTTTATCACACAATTTCTGCAACTGCTTTTTTAACTCGTTTGACTCTGGTGGTGCCATCAGATATGGTGGAATAGATATAGGATTAGTACCAGGGTATACCTCAATCTCAAATTCAATCTCCCTCTCTGACGGCAGTCTTGGAAGATCATCTAGGAACACATCTGAGAATTCCTTCACCACTGGAATCTGCTCTAACTCATTAGACACCCCTATAAAGTCAATCACTGATGCCAAATAGGCAATAAACCCCTTTTTCATCAACCTCTCTGCCTGTACTATAGACACTAACCCCGATATGTGATTGTTAGCCTTCCCCTGAAAAATAAATTTTTCATGCCCATCGAGTTAAAATTTTATCCTTTTTATTGCACAATCAATTGAAGCTTTATGAACAGTCAACCAATACATACCAAGGATAACATCAAACTCCAATACAGGTAACTCAATCAATTCCGCAGGCAAGGATCTATCACAAATCCTCATATCACTAATATCATACTTATACCCCACAATAATTTTATCTCTCATTGGTGTGGCTATCTCTAAGGGCACATGTAAAGGTTTCCTACCCATCCCCAATTTCAAAGCAAAAATAGGTGATATAAAAGAATGGGTTGCACCCAAATCAAACAACACATAAGCCACTATATCATGGACAGAAATCATACCTACAACTGTATCATGAGATCCCTGGGCCTGTTGTTGGGTAACTACAAAGACACGCCCCTGGCCTCTACTAGCTGCTGACTGTCCTGCTGATGGACTCTGCCCTGCTGGTCTGCCTCTGCTTGTACTCCCTCTACCCATCTGCACTGATGGCTGGGATGATTCTGCCTTTAAAAACTGTGCAATTCTAAGCATAGGGCAATCTTTGTAAAAATGCCCAAACTATCCACATCTATGGTATGCCCCTGACATGATGCGACATGTCCCAAAATGTCTCCTCCCACAAAAAGTACATATAGGCACTGTTGATGTCATCTAAACTGGTCTAACAGGGCCTCGAAAATAACTAGAAACAGGAGGCCTCATACTCATGCCTCTACCCAAATCCTGCCTCTGATTGGGAGGTTGTCACGACCTGGTTTCCCGGACCGCAACGGTCCTAGGGTACAGAAAATGCCAATGGCGACCGACACCCGTAGAACCCAGTACCATACGCATAATCTAAAATCCTCAATATATATATCCATTTATTATAATTACCATCCATTATGTTATTCTGTTAACCTGTTAATTATCCTGTCATCATTCTGCAATTGGCTACCACAAGTATATATCAAATAATATCATCATCATATAAGCAATATTTACCATCAATATCATATATATACAATGTTCATTTCCTAGCTAACCCGTACATACCCATGGAGCAGCTAGATAATGAACATCAAAAATAAATACAGAATATCCAGAAATATACACAAAGTCTGTAGCAGGTATCCACGGAAGACAGAAGATTGGATCCTGCAACCTACTCCTCTCCTAAAAGGGGTAAACAAACAAAAAGGTGAGTATTAATGATACTCAGTGAATTTACATGCATCACAATAAATAATAATAGGCAATGGCATCAGTCAAAGGAAATACAGTAGACAGAATGGATATCATTGTATAGTAATGCCAAAGAAATAATTAATAGGCTTGGTTACATATGGCAAGACAGATAATGGGATGGACTGTATAAAAAGAAATCATACAAACTCCAGTCAATCAATATATATGGACCGTGTAGGTAATCAGTATCATATAAGCATAAGGCTGATCAGGCCCTATGGCCAGGACCATAACCCCTCCTAGCTAGGGTTCAATACTACAATGTGCACAAGGTCGACAGTATTTCCCCGCTACCCTGTCGAATCGGTAGCTCTGCCAAACCATATCAGGGTCAATAACTAGGTATACCATAAGCAACAATGGCATCCGGATAACAGTCAATCAAATAATAATTAGCTCGGTATCAATCAGTTCAATATTCAATATGCTCAATGGCAATGTCACATACAATGTACAAACAATAATAGCAAGTATGGTAATAAGAAAAGGTATGAAACAAAAGTTGGTTCGGTGGCCGAAATTAGTAGGTCAATTGGCATGCCAATGTCGCTGGCAATAATGACATTCAATTGGTAGGCCTATGGCATGCAAACCAATTGGCCAATGGCAAATGAACTAGGCATTTCATCGAACACTTGGTGGACACACAATGGCAAGCCAATAGGTTAGGTTTGGTGGCAAATTTGGCTCGCCCATTCAATCCAACAACAAACCACATTGTTCAACAAAGCATAGGTATCAAAGAAACAAAATTAAACATTAGTAAAATGGATCAAATTGGCTAAAGAAAATCAAGGAAAATCAAACAAATACTTAAGCATATTTAGGGCTAAAGGGTTTGGCCATGAAGAGGATTTCACCAAAGGTTTCAATTCATCAAATCAATGATCCAAACATGTTATTTGATGCAATGCAAACTCACCTAATGATCCAATCAGCCAATTCACACTCCAATTGAATCAATTCCACCGAAAATCCCCAAATTGGCTACTTTGAAAACTCAACTTGCATAATCTCCAATTCTACATCAAATTAACCATCAATTAGCTGTTCATTCATATCCAATTAATCATTTCTAACATCAATTTGTAATTCCTAACACTAAATCATAAACTTGTTCTTTACAACTTCAATTTCAAGCATTCAATTTGGGAATTCCATCAAATTAGGATAATCTAATGCAATTAAACATAATACCCATTCAATTCAACCTAAATAAACACTAAATCACTAATCAAATCAAACAAATCAACATTCTTACCTCTAAGCACAATGGTGGCCGAAACTCTCTCCTTGAATATCCTCCAAATCCTTTGCTCCAAACTACAAATTAATGGTAGAATTAGCTTTAGCTACCTTGATTAGCTATAATTCCATCAAAATCCTAAAGAAATCTATAAGAAATATGAAAGGATGAAGATGGGAGAAGAAGAAATGGAAGCATGGCAATGGAAGATGGAGAAATGGAGAAGAAGAACCGAAAATGAAGGCCATATAAGACAAACTCAATTGGCAAATTAAAACTAAATCCCTCAAGTTCCATCCTTTACACTTTGGTCGTTAAATCTTCTGTTATTTATTCTGACAATTCTGTCAGGATTTAGATATCAGTGTGGGAAGTGTATAGGCTTATTTTAATTTATCTTTATTTATAAAAATGGTTTTGGAGTCATTCTGTAACCCCGACCGACCACTTTCCACTATTTACCTTGAATTTCCCTTTATTTATCAAAATGCCATTACTTACTTTTTCAGTGTTCCTAAATGATTTTCACTTCTTTCTTTTTACCAAAATTAGACATAAATTATGGTCATCTTTTACCCCCAGATCAACTTCAGAAATTCTTCTATTGACCGGACTACTAATTTCTCGGCAGTGTTCCCGATACCGCCAGTTTCCTAAAAAGTTTCAAATTTGCTTTCTAACTGTGCCTCTAAAATTATTTTAGATCAATTCAAGACTAAAGGACCATATACTGAGAATAAATTCATGCATACATGTTATGGATTCCTAGGGTATTACATTCTACCCCCTACAAATAAATTCGTCCTCGAATTTAAATAGAAGACATACCTCACTGCTGAAACAGGGATGGATATCTGCTCCGCATCTCCTGCTCATTCTCCCTTGTACACTCCTCCATTGTCTGGTTCCTCCATAGCACTTTCACCATAGGGATCTCTTTGTTCCGAAGCTTCCTGACCTGTCTGTCAATAATCTCCACAGGTAGCTCCTCATATGACAAATCCTCACTGAGATCCATATCCTGTATCTCCAAGATGTGCGATGCATCCGATACATATCTCTGCAGCATCGATATATGGAAGACTGGATGTACGTGGCTCATACTGGGTGGAAGAGCCAATCTATAGGCCACACTGCCAATTCGCTCAAGTATCTCAAACGAGCCTATAAATCATAGTGATAGCTTGCCCCTCTTCCTAAATCTCATAACTCCCCTCATTGGTGAGACTTTTAGGAAGACATGATCACCAACTGAAAACTATACATCCTTCCTCTTCGGATCAGCATAACTCTTCTGCCTACTGAAGATATTTCATGACCCGGTTTCCCGGACCGCGACGATCCTAGGGCAAGGGAAATGCCAATGGCGACCGGCACCCGTAGAACCCGATACCATATGCACAATCTATAAACCTCAATATATTATCCATTTATTACAATTACCATCCATTATGTTATTATGTTATTCATTCTGTTAACCTGTCAATCATTCTGTCACCATTATGCAATTGGCTGTCACAAGTATATATCATATATCATGCATATCATATAATCAATATATACCATCAATATCATATATAAATAATATTCATCTCCTAGCTAACCCGTATATATCCATGGACCAGCTAGATAATGAACATCAAAATAAATATAGAATATCCAGAAAATATACATATAGTCCGTAGCAGGTATCCACGGAAGACAAAAGACTGGATCCTACAACCTACTCCTCTCCTAAAAGGGTAAACAAACAAAAAGGTGAGTATGATGACACTCAGTGAATTTACATGCATCACAATAAATAATAGGCACAAATAGGCAATGGTATCGGTCAAAAGAAATATAGTGGACATAATGAATATCATGGTACAGTAATGCCAAAGAAATAACCAATAGGCTTGGTTACATATGGAAAGACAGATAATGGGATGGACTGTATGAAAAGAAATCATACAATCTCCAGTCAATCAATATATAAGGACCATGTAGGTCACCAGTATCATATAAGCATAAGGCTAATCAGGCCCTATGGCCAGGACCATAACCCCTCCTAGCTAGGGTTCAATACTATAATGTGCATAAGGTCGACAGTATTTTCCTGCTACCCTATCGAATCGGTAGCTCTGCCAAACCATATCGGGGTCAATAACGAGGGATACCATAAGCAACTATGGCATCTAAATAACAATCAATCAAATAATAATCAGCTCGGTATCAATCAATATAGTATCCAATATGCTCAATGGCAATGTCATATACAATGTACAATCAATAATAGCAAGTATGGTAATAAGAAAAGGTATGAAACAAAAGTTGGTTCGGTGGCCGAAATTGGTAAGTTAATTGGCATGCCAATATCGCTGGCGACAATGGCATTCAATTGGTAGGCCTATGGCATGCAAACTGATAGGCCAATGGCAAAGGAACTAGGCATTTTGTCGAACACTTGGTGGGCACACAATGGCAAGCCAATAGGTTAAAGTTTGGTGCAAAATTGACCTGCCCATTCAAACCAACAACAAGGTACATTGTTCAACAAAGCATAGGTATCAAATAAACACAATTAAACAATGGTAAAATGGATCAAATTGACTAAAGCAAATTAAGGAAAATTAAGCAAAACATAAGCACAATTAAGGCGAATGTGGTTCGGCCACCATAGGATTTTTGGCAAAAGTTTCCAATCAACATTTTAATGATTCAAACATGTTAAATCATGCAATGTAAACTCACCTAATGATCCAATTAGCCAATGCACACTCAATTGCCACCAATTCCACCAAAAATCTCCAAATTTGCTACTTTGAAAATCACCTTTCAAAATTCTCCAATTCTACATCAAATTAACCATCAATTAGCTATCCATACATATCCAATTAATCATTTCTAACATCAATTTGCAATTCCTAACACTAAATCATAAACTCATTATTTACAACTTCAATTTCAAGCATTTAAATTGGGAATTCCATCAAATTAGCATAAACTAATGCAATTAAACATATTACCCATTCAATTCAACCTAAATAAACACTAAATCATTACTCAAACTTAACAAAACAACATCTTTACCTCTAAGCTCCAAGTTGGCCGAAACTTTCATGAAGTTTATCCTCCCAATCCTTTGCTCCTCACTTCAATCTAAGGATAGAATTAGCTTTAGCTACCTTGATTTGCTATAATTCTATAAATTTCCTAAAGAAATCTATAAGAAATATGAAAGAATGAAGATGGGAAAGGAACAGAGCAAGGTTCGGCAATGGAGATGAAGAAATGGAGAAGATGAAACGAAAATATGAAGGCCAGATAAGACAAACTCAATTGTAAAATTACAACTAAATCCCTCAAGTTCCATCCTTTACACTTTGGTCCTTAAATTTTTTGTAATTTATTCTGACAATTCTTTCAGGATTTAGATACCAGTGTGGGAAGTGTTATGGCTTCCTAGGGTATTACAGAGGTGGTAATGACTGCACTGGCCTGAGAGGAGGTCTAGGTGCAAAAGTCTGTGATGTCCCCTCTCCAGGTCTACAGTACTCTCCTTCTCTTCCTTTCTTCTTTCTATCTTACCTTTCTTCTTTGTATTTAGCCTCCATCTGGGTTGCTTTATCAATAGCTCAACTCAGGGAAGTAAACTCCATAACCAACAGAATGTTATGCAAAGTTGTATGCAAACCTCTCCTGAACCGCCTAATCATATCATCTTCAGTAGGAGCAATCTTTCTGGCATACTTGCTCAACCTTCTGAATTTTCTAGCATATTCCAAAACAGACAAGTTTCCCTATCGCAGCTGTTCAAATTTTACAATGTTGCTCTCCCTTAAACCCTCTGTTAGGAACTCATCCATTATTCTCTGTTTGAATTCTGCCCATGTCATAGGATCATCACTGTGAATGTTCTCATCAATATGCTCTATGAACCAGGTAGCAGCATCTACCTCCAGTAATAATCCCACCAGCACTATAGTCCTGGCATCAGAACAAAGCAGTGTACGAACCATCCTGTCAACTCTGTCAAAAAAGTCACTAAGGTCAGTACCATACTCCCCTGTAAAAGTAGGCAGTCTCAATCTCATGAACTCCCCAACAGATACACCACCCTCTGGAATAACCCTGCGTACTTTGTCTCCCTATAACACTGTTGGTTCCCTCTGGGGTACTAATGGTATCACAGGCTGTACCACTGGCTGTACTGGAGGTAGAGGTGGTTGTTGTACTACTGCAGGCTATACTACAAAATGAGTCCGGATGGTCTATAAAATCTCCTGTCTCATTTCCTGTATCTCCTGTCTCTAGGGAGCATCACCCATCAAATCAGACTCAGTTCATCTCTGTGACCAAGGTGGCTCAGAATGGGTTCTCCACATAGCAGATGTATTTGAATCAACCTCTGCTTCCTCACTAGATTCATGAAACTCACCCTCACCAATAAGCCTAGCATGTCTATTTGCCCTCTCAAACATCTTAGCACACTGTTACAAGTCAAAAACAAAACAACTCAGCACATATAAGAATGCTTATATCATAGGTATGCAGAATTTCAAACAATGAAGAAGAGACTGTCAATTTGACGATATATGAATATCCTAGATTCGATGGTACTTCTATTGCTACTGATATGCAAACAGTATAGGTTATATAAACCTTTAGCTCTGATACTACCTTTAACACGACCCAACCTGGGAGCCGCAACTGTCCTAGGGTACAGGTGTTGCCTAAGCTACCAGTACCACGAAGAACCCAATTAACTATATCATATGGCAAACAATACATTAAATCAGCTTAAATAGCTTAATAATGCTGCTGAAATTTCGACAGCACCTCCTCTAAAATATGGCTATGCCCAGCTGTAAACATGCAAATAAGTACTTCCAATATACTTTATCATCAATAATCATATCTTTATCATCAATGATCCCTCTGAATCTTCAATAACAACTCAATACATATATCTATATATCAAACTATATCCATACATAGCATAATATATATATATATATCCATAGCATAATTTATATGTAAAACTATAGAAATGCAATCAC
>CANXYC010087311.1:0-17173 GCA_948193065.1 Aleurites moluccanus | reverse complement strand
ATGTGCCAATCGGCCAAAACCGGGGCTGCCGAAATGGCATAAATTGACCTAAGACGGAAACGACCATAAAAATCATTCTATAAATTGGTTTGACCTCAAATCAAGCCCAATCATCTTGTATATGTATATACCTGTATCTTATATGTTTAAATTGCATTACACATATTGGTAACATGTCAAACCAGAAAGTCACTGAAAAACGAAAAACAGACCCGTAATTTGGTAAGTCGCTGCTACAGCGCAACTGGGCCCGACTGGGCAAAATTGTAAGTTGATCTTAAATGATTCTATACATGATCACATCGATATATTTGATATTTGGAACCTGAAATGAGTTATATTTTCTGCATTTTCATCATATTCGAACATTTCTATAAGGTAACCTAACAGGGCTACTTCGATGGTGTAGCGGGTAATTCCATCAACGGTGTGTACACTGGTATTACTTGCCCTAGCTAGAGATAGGGGTATGGCTCTAGCCATAAGGATTGATCCTCCTTATGACATTTATATGGAAATGGAGATGTGGATGAAATACAGTTCTTCTAAGTTACTTGACCCTATCCTGTTTACCTTATGCATTTGGGCCTTTCATTACATTGTCATATCTTACTATATATAAATGACATCATATACATATAAATATCTTCAAATAGACAACTGCCATTACAATTATCATTATGACATTTCAAATAAATTGATATTATACATGGTAACATCATACATACTAAAATGTATATACATGGTGAATTAGTAAGGTATCTCATGTTTATAAATCCACTGAGTATTTTGTACTCACCCCACCATGTTGAACCATTTAAGGGAAAGGAGAGTGAGGAGCGGATATCCCGGCTACTTGTATATTCTCAGTCGCAGAGCAGATGTATAGCCCTTTCCTAGAGTAGTATAGATTACTCCATGATATTAACTATGTATATAAATATTTTAAGTATGTTTTGTGAATGTGTAAATGTATAATTATGTGTTGTTATATGTTTTTACACTTTGATAGGGGTATAAATGTATGACTATAAATGTATGTTTATATATTCATATGTTAACAGGGATGCAGTTGATATGGTGAGTTTATATGACTGGGGCATATAGCTAAATGATATTATAGGGAATTGTTATATGATTGTGATGTGAGCTGTGTTTGGAGGTTGCATAAGGATTTGATATTGATATTGGAAGTGTTTTGTTATGTTTTCTATATGGGCAATGTTAATATTACATGGGAGTCTCTGTCCGTTTTTCTGTAAAATTAAAGTGTTTTTGAAAAAAAAATATGTCATAAAATGATTAAATGAAATGAAGCATGTACCTTGGGTTCTTCGTGGTACTGGTATGAGAAATATTCCCGTGCCCTAGGACCGTCATAGCCCTATAGTGTGGGTTGTGACAAAGTTGGTATCAGAGCCAGGTTTTGATCCTGGGACCTGTGGGTTATGGGCCCACCACGCTTCCACTGCGCAAAGCAATCTATCATAGCCCGATGAGTAGTCAACCAATCCATACCTAGAATCACATCAAACTCAAGTATAGGTAGCTCAACCAAATTTGTAGGTAAAACTCTCCCCTCAACAATCACATCACACCTCTCAAACCCATAATCAACATCAACACTCCTACCTAAGGGAGTAACTACCTCTAAAGGTACTCGCAAGGGTTTGCTCTCTCTACCCAATCTCATATTTTGATATATTCGAGGAGTAGAGAAGAGCATGAGGAGTATTTGAGGACGATACTATAGATTTTGAGGCAACATCAGTTGTATGGGAAATTATCGAAGTGTGAGTTCTGGTTAGAAGAGGTAGGTTTCTTAGGGCATGTAGTGAGCAGAGATGGTATTAGAGTTGATCCACAGAAGGTTGAGGCAGTTTTGGGTTGGCCTCATCCTACCAGTGTGATAATAATCTACTTCTATACTCTCCTCCATAGGTGTAGCTATCACTAGAGGCATACTCAACAATTGTCTATCTTTATTTAACTTAGGTGCAAACTGAAGTGAAACAAACGAATGTGTAGCACAGAGTCAAACAAAGCATCATGAATCTCATTCTGTATCAAAATAGTACCTGTGACCACATTGTCAGATCTTTGTGCCTTCTGAGTGTTGACAGTAAAGATTTGCCCCTGACCTATGCCTGCTGGGGCCTGACTACTGCTCGGTGCCTGTCCTCTGCCTCTACCCCTACCAGTAGCCTCTCTAGTAATATTCTGACTCATCTGAATAGTGGGATGAGAAATTGTAGCAGATGGCTGCTGATCACCCTACAAAGGACATTTGCTAATAAAATGTCCATGCTGCCTATATTTCAGGCAGGCACCTGTCTATCGCCAACACACCCCTCAGTGCCTTCTACCACAAAAACCACAAGTAGGCACATTAGGCATCTATGTTGCAGGTTTGGAAAAACCCTGAGAATAAGCAGGTGTAGACTGCACTGGAGGTCCTCTACTCTATGTTCTCCTCCCCTGACTGCCAAATGGAGGTCTCTGATCAAACCTGGGCACTGCTCAATCTATTTAGACTGGGAGTTGCTCTCCCCCTCCTACCCTGTGATCCGAGTCCTCCCTTCCTCTTTTGATCCCTCTTTGCTCTCTCTGACTTGTACTTTTCTTTCATCTAATTAGTCTTATCAATGATAGTAGTCAGAGATGTGAACTCTGTAGCCAATAGGGCATTATGTAATGAGGCATGCAAACCCCTCCTAAACCTACTGATCAAGACTGCCTCAGTAGGAGCAATTTGTGTAGCATACCTACTCAATCTGATAAACTCCTCAGCATACTCCTCCACCAACCTACCACCCTACTCAAGCTGCTCAAACTGTATCAAATTCCTGTTCTTCACCCCTTCTGTCAAGAACTCATCAATTAGCCCATGTCTGAACTTTGTCCAAGTAGGAGGATGCTCACCATACAATATGGGCTTCATCCGATGAGAAAACCATGTCCATGCTTTCCCCTTTAGTAATAAACCCACTAGCTCCACTGCCCTGATATCAGAACATGGTAGTCTCCTAACTAACTTCTCAACCTACTCAAGAAAATCATTCGGCTCATCGCCTCTATCACCTCTGAACTCTGGTAGGCTTAGCTTCAAAAAGCTAAACATAGAAACTCCGCCCTCAACAATAACTCGGTGGGCTCCCGTACAATAGGCTCTCTAAGAACCATAGCTGGCTATACAGGAGCTGGAGCAACAGGTATTGCAGCAAGTGCAACAGGTGGTGGCACTGTTGCTGGTGTTGGAGGTGGCGATATATTCTGTCATTCCCGCCTCAAATCTGCTAGTTCCTGATGCAAGTCCACCATTCCCCTCATCATCTCCATCCTCTAGTGGTCATCACTCCTCTCTATCTCCTCTGCAATCCGTCAAGATTTGGACGATCCCTCTGAAATAGAAAATTCCCTTACCAGAGACTCATTAAAGGCTACCTCTGCCTCTATGGTGTCCCTATCTCTATAGTCAGACATCTTTGTAAACTGTCAAAAAATAAAACACACACTCAGCATATTACAGAAATGCAAAATACTCATACATACTCGATGAATACAACAAAAGACGATACAGGAATTCCTATGCTCTATGGTTTACTTAACTCTACTCATACTGTACTTAGTTACTATTTCTCTGTAACCTAGTCATTATTCATCTGTAATCCTTGAGCTCTGATATTTGTAACATATGCTCTGATATCACCTCTGTCACAACCCGTTCTCAGGATGCGACGATCCTAGGATGTGGGAGATGCCAAAGGTGACTAGCATCCGTAGAACTCCGTATCATATGCAATCATCTATTACCATCAATTTAATATTCAGATACCTAATTACTATTCATTCTATCAATCTGTAATCCATCTATAATTTATATTGTAATTGGCTATAGCATTCATCACATCATATCATTTCATTAATTAAACTCCATAATATGTTACACATACATGTTCATAAACAAACTATACCATACATAACCCATGGAGCAGCTAGGATATAAACATACAAAATAATACAATGTTTATATAATAATTACACTGCTATAATACTACAGAATCCACAGAGAGTCAAAATACTGGGATATCTACCTCCTACTCTGCACCTGGAGATGGAAAACAATGAGAGGGTGAGTATATAAGATACTTAGTAAATCTAACATGCATCGACCTATAAATATATACTAGAATATCAATAAGAAATAGGCAGATGAGATAAATAAATCAATCTGCTCAAGAGATACAGGATATAAAATCAAGTACTGAGATGAAAGTAAAGTCAATACTCATATCAAAGGAAGGTATATCACATGGACAAGGCAGATATAGGGTCATGAAATGCATATAATATGTGTCAAACACATATCAATCTCATATCAATAACATAAGACGGACCAGGTCTTATGGCTAGAACTGATAACCCTTCCCAGCTAGGGCATAATAATGCAATGTGCACAATGCTGACAGTATGTACCCACTACCCTGTCGGGGCGATAGCTCTATCAAATCACATCGAAAACAATAGAAATAAGAAACAAGTCAAAAGATACCATTGCACAATAATGGTATCACCAAGTATCAATAATTCATCATCAATCAATTTAATGAGCAATAAAACCAAAGGAATAGCAATAACAAGTGATTATACAATGACCAAGGGTTTGGCAACCAACGATGGGATGTAACATAAGTTGGTCATATATGAACGAAAAGTTGACGCAATTAGCATGCCATTGTCGCTAGTGACGATGGCATTCAAATGGTTGGCCTATAGATTTTGAGCTAGGCATTTTGACAAACACTTGGTAGGTAACTTTGGATGGACAATTTGACAAGGTTTGGGTGCAACTCCAGCATTGCCCCAATTATAAAAAATAACACATATTATAGGCAATTCCATAGACATTATAAACATAACAATAAATAATATACAAAGGATCAAAAAGGTATAGGAAAACCAAGGGAACACAAGACAAAAATCAAGAAAAAAATGCCTTAATGGCATTCGGCCATATTAGGATTTTTGTATATGAATTCCAAACTTTAATTTAACACTTTAGGCATGTTATTTGATGCATATAAGACTCACCTAACACTCCAAACAAGCCACCAAAATTGATTTTCCTCCAATTCTTCAAAGTAGGCAAAAATGACAAATTTCCTCAATTTGATTTTCTACATCAAACTAACCATAAATAATCCATCAATTAACTATCAATTAATATATTTTAAACTCAATTTACATAAACTAATCTAATTTCACATAGCCATTTCATACAACTTAGGTTTAGGATTTGAAAATTAGGGAAAAATGCTATATGCATCAATTGATGCAATTAAACACATTACCCAATCTAATTAACATCTAATATACCTAAATCAACCATAAAATCAAACAAAGCAACAATTTACTTGAAATTGAAGCTTGGGCCGAAATCCTCAAAGCACTTGTTCTTGAAAATTTTTGATTCTCCAAGATAGAAAATGGATGGAAGATGGAAGATTCAAGGTTTATTTCAAGTTTCCATTGATTTTCCTTAACAAATTTGAAGGGAAATGGGCGGGAAATGAAAAGGGAAATTTTGGCCAAGAAGAAGAAGAAAATAAAGAAAATTTCTAAGTGTGGCTTATATACTAAGTCAGAAGAAAATGAAGAAAAATTTCTAAGTGTGGCTTATATACTAAGTCACATTTGGCAAATTTTATTTTAGTTCTTAAACTTTCCTTAAATTATACTTTTGCCATATTTTCCTCTGTAATTTATTCTGATGATTCTGATGGGATTTGGATTTCAAAATAAAGATTCAAACATCTTATTTTTATTTATATTTTATTATAAAAATAGTTTCAAAGTCGTTCTGAAACTCAGATATTCCAAATTTCACTATACCCCCAAAGTTTCATTTATTTACGGTTTTGTCATCGCTTACTTTTTCAGTGTTCTTAAATATTTTTCACCTCTTTCTTTTTTACTATAATTTCACATGCATATATATGATTCTTTACCTCCTAGTTAGAATCAGAAATTCATCTGTCGACTGGACTGTTATTTTTGCTGCAGCGTTAACAACACCAACGTTTTTCGGAAAAGTATTTCGTTTGCATTCTAATTGAGTCTCTAAAATTATCTTTAGTCATTTTAATGATTTCAAACTATATACTGAGAACTTTAATCATATAATTATGGTAGGCTTTTCTAGGGTATTACAGGTATACTCTTCAATCGAGCATCAAATACAAAATCCTAAAATCATTTGTCCCCTTTCAAATTGCTTAAAATTCATTTATTTTGGAGAATTTGTGATCAACCTAGAACCCTTAAGGGCTAGAGTCGATATCTCCAATTCAATTTGAGGAATTTGTGATTAACCTAAAACCCATAAGGGCTAGTGTTAATATCCTCAACTATTAATGTTATAATTTAAATTCTTTTAATGCTTTCTGATTTATTTATTATTTCAATATCCATATAACTGCCGTGCATATTAAACTGCTAATGAAATTATAATTTTAAGTCAGAAATTAATTATAAGCTGAGCCAAAATTTCTTAAATAAAAAAACTAGTCCCCGAACTCATATCCATTCGAAGGTCTAGTGTATTTTATCCACTGTGCAAATTAAATTAGAGTTATTTTTGGATTTTCCTTATATTTTCTCAACAAAGATAAAATTAAGGTGGTGACTCTCCAAAAATAAATTTTTCAAAACATAATTGAATTTAAAATAGGTTTCAAAGTAGAAATAAAACAATTTTCCAAAAAATGATAAACAAAAATTCAATGTGGCTAGGAATTTCGTCGACGTGAGACCGAACCCCCAAATGATCAAGCGAAGTGAAGTTGGTGCTCATGTGAGGCCTTACAATTGGCGACTCCACTAGAGAAATTGTCATTTTTTTCAAAATGAAAAGAGAATTACCAATTGATTTTTGAAAAATAAAATATTTTTCAAAAGAAATTTGAAACTTGGCTTTCAAATTGAAATTAACTTTGCATTGTATACATCACTACATGGACTCATTATTCCCTACTAGTTATGATCTTTAGCCTGAAAACTAGTAGTATTGACTTGGCAGCCCTCCTTGGGTATATTGGGAGATGGTGAACGTATCCAAACTTGCGATGAATCCCTAATTCTTTTAGGGAGGTATACAGTACCATTTGACCCACACATGTGGTTAGGTATATCTCTGCTCCGTAGGACTCTGATTAAGCCCAACCACCTAGCATTTATGTAATTGACCTTAGAATCTGAATCTCTTTAGGGCCTATGTACCGTAACAAATCAGATACCATGCTCATGAAATAGATTTTCCCATGCATGCATGCAGATCATGAAACATATAAGTCAATGCATAGACCATACCTCCTCAGATTTGTGAACTAAATACCCAGAGTCGGTAGTCAAATCCAAAATAGTGAAACAAATCCATTTACCCCAAACTGTACAAACTCGACCTGTATCCAAAATAGTGAAATAGATCCACTTACCTCAAACTGTATAAACCCGACCTATGCCCAAAAAAGTGAAACAAATCCACTTACCTTAAACTGTATAAGCCCGACTTGTATCCAAAATAGTGAAACATATCCACTTACCTCAAACTGTACAAACCCGACCAATGCCTGAAATAGTGAAACAAATCCATTTATCTCAAACTGTACAAATTCGACCTATACCATAAAGTAGTGGAACTAATCCACTTACCTAAAACAAATGCAACCCTTAAACGATGAATTTGACCCACCAAATAGTGAAACCGACCTACTCACCAAATAAACCAAAATGAAACAGTGAAATAAATCCTTTTACCTTGAACTGTACAAACCCGACTTGTACTCAAAATAGTGAAATAGATCCAATTACCCTAACCTGTACAAACCAAACTTATACCCAAAATAATGAAACATATCCACTTATCTCAAATTGTACAAACCCGACTTGTACCCATAACAGTGAAACAGATCCAATTACCTGAAACAGTACAAATCATACCTATACCCTACATAGTGAAACCGTACAAACCTAACTTGTACCTTAAGTAGTGAAACCAATCCTCTTATCTGAAACATATCCAAGCCACTAAACAGTGAACCTAACCCACTAAATAGTGAAACCAACCCACTCACCAAATAAACCAAAATCCAACAGTGAAATTGATCCACTAGACACTTATCTTGCCCAACTAGATCTACCCATCTAAAACTGATTCTTCTAACCTAAATAGTGAGACTAACCCACTGTCCTACCAAACAGAAAACCAGATATTCAACCAAAAATAGTGAAACTGACCCACTTACCTATATCAGTAAAACCGACTCTTTTACCCTAAACAGTGAATGTGACCCATTAAATAGTAAACCAGACCCACTCACCCAAAATCCAAAATAGAATCCTGAAACAGTGAAACCGACCCACTGTCCCACCTACTTGAAAATCCTTACGTAAACAATGAAATTGACTCACTGTCTTACCAGTAAACTGACCCAGTTACCCAAAAACACTCTATTCGACCAAACAGACCTATCAAAATCCAAATAGTTAACCTGACCCACTAAACAAAAAAGCATATCGAACCTATGTCAAAGTTGACCCGTGGATCTAACTCGCCAAATTGTGAATCCAACCAACTGACTTAGAGGAATTTTTTTTCTTGAAAGTCATTCATAACAAAGCTACACTCATTTTCAATAGAACCTACCTATCACCATACATATCAAACCTGCACTTTTTGCAACCAATTACTCATAAACTGATTATTTTTCCCTTTTTTTTCATGCAAGGTACCAATGGCCAATGAGACTAATCTTGAAACCATGGATACCCTACTCATTACCCTTCTTCAAAGACAAAATGGCAGCAAAAAGACACCTTTTGAGCTGCCTTAGAGGCCTATAAAATATGTTTGCCAAAATACTTAATAAATAACGCTAGTCCATGATCCAAGAAGTTAAAGGGATGCTTGAACAAATCCCCAGTACTCCTCTACCTCCTAAAAATCTCAACCCCTCTACCTCAAATCATTTTGTTATTGATCTGACCAACAATGGGAAGACACTTAGAATGCCCTTATCCACTACACCTCTCACGCCACACCTGCCTCTTCTCTAAATTTTTTTCAAGGAGGGGATGAATCTATTATAACAAAGGCCAAAAGGTTAGTGGAAAAATTTAAGGACATGGAAAGGAACCTCATGAGCCTTAAGAGACACGACGATCTGATAAATGTGGACCCCTTAGCCTTGTTCCCCAATGCCAGACTTCCTTCCAAATTTAAGATGCCTAAAATGGACGGATTCAACAACAACACTTACCCCAAGACCCACCTGAAAATATACGTGGGGGCAATGACTCTTTTGGGGGACGATAATGAGCTCATTGCTCAATTGTTTCAGCTATCCTTAACCAAAATTGTTGTAAGGTGGTTTGTGGACCTTGACATGAACTTTAAAATAACCTGAGATGATATCTGCAATGTAATTGTTAAGCAATACCACTACAACATTGGAGTGGATATCACCCGGAGGGATTTGAAAACCACCAAACAACATTAGAATGAGTCTTTCTCCACTTTCCTGACCAGATTGAGAGCAAAAGCTGCTCAGATGGTGAATGTGTAACACCCTAGAATTATTTCATTTAAGCATGGAAATACTCCATTTAATCATAGGAACACAATACATGCACAATTAGACCAGTTATAGAAAATAGACACCGATAGGGAAACAGGCACCTCGGTGCTCCAGCTTTTAAACGAGCTTGGAAGTAAGTGTATTTAAATGAACCATTGGAATCATAAGCTAGAGAAATGTAGAAAATACTATCTTAAAATTAAAGTGGGATAAAAGATAAATAGTTATAAGTTAAGGGTTCAAAATATGATTACCTAAAATGTCAGGGGTGAAAACCTAATTACCAAAACTTTATTTAATATATAAGGCTTCTTAAACCCATTTTATTTTTTCATTTTTACTTCTTCTTCCATCCTTCTCTCTCAAAACCATAGCCTTCCCCTTCTTCATTCTCAAAATTTCTTCAAAGAAACCAAAGGAAAATGTAAAGGAAAAATTATACCAAATACTAAATTAAACCTAATTTACTTATCTTACACCAAATTTTACCAAAGGAAGCAAGGGAAAACTTGAAGAACACCACCTAAGGTTTCTGGCCTCATTAAGAAAATTAGGTAAATTTGTAATTTCTTCATCTTTTCCATCTAATTTAATAGTATGTATAGTTAATTAAGTGAATTGAATGATAGATAACAAAATTGAATTGAAAAGGAATTTAAACCCTAAATTTATGAATATGTCAAACCCTAAGTTGTCTATATGAATTCCATAATTCAATCTAATATTAAATTATACTTATTTACTTCCATTTAAACCTAAAACATGTGAAAAATTCGGTGTAGAATCAAAGGAAGCAAGTGAAGAACATATATGCTTACTTTGAAGGAGTTAGAATTTTAAGGAGTTTTTTATCGAACCGATTGTCAAGATGAGTCTTATATCTATTATTATGCAAGTCTAAAATCTTTTCTTGAATTATTGAATCCATTTGGTTGAATTCCTTGAAGTGGTCGAACCTACCTTAAGCTTTTCCCTTTAATTTTCACTTGATATCAAGTCCTATTTTGATGCATTCTTTCTTGAATTTATATTGATTTGAGATGTTCCTTGAGATGAGTTGAATGTTGGCTTGATTCTTGAAATGTTGGCCTTAGTGAACTTTCCCTTAAACCTTACCATTTTGAAGCTAAAGTGTTGCACACCAAGTGTTTGACCAAATGTCATTTGTATTTGTTTCAAGCTATCCAATTGCTATCAGTTTCACCAGCGTTGATGGGTATCCATCTCGTCAGTGCAAATGTGTACCATTAGCACTTTCAAGTATCCAAACCATATTTTAACCTAATGGCATTTAACCTATGTTCTAATGCTTATTCCACTTGTTTATTGATTCATTGATTCATTGGTTGATTAATGCAAGCTTATTGAGCATATTAATAATGTAATTAAGTCTTACTATTTCTATTGTTCATTTGATACCATATTTGATATCCTTTACCTATTTATATGTGATATGACAGAGCTACCTTACTGATGGGATAATGGGTGAGTACCATCGGCATTGTGCATAATAAATATATAAAACCCTTGCTATAAAGGGGTAATGTTCTAACCATAAGGCCCGACCCTTCTTATATATTCCTTGTGATTTGATATGAAATAAATATGTGATCAAGGCCCATTATCTATTATATTTACATGTTTCATATTTTGTTGGCTTATTGATTCTCTTTGATCATTTCCTCGAGACATGTTACCTATTCTTGCTTATTTTGTCATTGGTTAACTATCCTTCTTACTATAAGTATGAGTTTGATATTTAGTGTGTTAATTACTAAACTGTTCACTTAACTATCTTAATGGTTACCCATTTATTTACCTGTTTTACTACCTAGTTTGAATGTATGGTAATATATATTAAATTTACTGAGTATTGTATACTCATCTAATTAGTGGTTTAACATTTTCAGATCAGGAGTAAAGGTGGCTCCCAGACTTTCTTCTCCAATTGGGACCAGTCATCTTTTGTAATGTAATTATCAAAGTTTGAAATTTTCTTTTATAATCCTAATAGCTCCATGATACTATAATTAAGTGAGCTAGTAATGAAGAAACTGTTGTGTAAATATTACTTATAACTATGACTTAAAATGCTAAATATAATTATGATATTATCGAATAAGGTTGACAGATGAAATGAGATGTTAATCATAGAATTGTTACAACAGGGAATATTTATAAGATTATAGCAGGGTTCTAGAGGTGTTGATACCATAAGCGATTCTTATGTCCTAGGATCATCATGCTCCAAAATTGGGACGTGACAGAACAGGTCTACTAAGCAAGAGTGGAGATTGATATCATTGTGTGAACACATGATTTTGCACCCCAAGCAGACTCAGATCATGCCAGACTGATTGGCGATTAACCGGAGATCAAAGTCGACTCTGATACAAACAAATCAGACCATACTAGACTGATCGACTTCAATCGGAGATTAAAGTTGAGTCTGATACAGATAAATCGGGTCATGCTAGATTGATTGGTGTCAACCGAAGGTCAAACTACTTTGAATCGAACCAAAATGGGTTGGAACCAATCTCGGTGGAAGCTAGCCTTGTCACTAGCGACAGCTAGCCTCTGCCACTAGCATCTGGCGGCGCCACTTCTAGTGGCAGCTCCTGCTACTGCTAAGGGCAGCCTCTGCCGCCAATACATAACCTTTCTGCCGCCAAAGCAGTTCGCGAATCCCACAATGAAATTTCGTCCAACTTGACCCCAGCTTTTTTCCTATAAATACAAGCCTTCAGAAAACACACCAGAACAACTAAATAGATTTTTCCTTACTTGGCTCTTTCTTCTCCCTTCTTATTCAACTTTTTTTATCATAAGCGATTCAATTCTCTTTGATTTCGAACCGACTTCTTCAACTCTTTTTTATTTGAAGGAATAGAAGACCTAAATTGATCTCTTTTTAAGTCAATTTAGCATCACCTTTGTGTTAATTTGACTAATTAATTCTACTCGGTAATTAAAATTGGACAATAATTTGACCTTTGGACTAATTTGATTACTCCAAACCAAAGTAGAACTCCGATCTGAAAGAACTCTAAGGCGCCCTCTGCCCAGGTTGCGAAGCAAGGTATTGTGTTCTAAATTCTAAATTCAAAATCAAACTCATATCTCTCATTGTTTAAATTGATAAAGTATCAATTAAAAGAACCAACACATGATAAAATGGAAGGGGTAAAATTGGACTTCTCTTAAGCTCTAAAAATGAGAGATTTTGTATAAACTAGAGCACAAACTCGGATACCAATTATTATCCCACTATGGCAATATTTCTAAGGGGTGAATAAAAATTTATATAATTCTTAAGCAATATTCAGCTTGAAAGCAATGTAAATCAAGATAAATATAAACAAAACAATTAAAGAGATAGATATAGAGTTTGCTTAGCTAATTTTATGGAGATTCGGAGCTCAATATCTCTCCTATGTCCACTTCTCTCAATATCAATCCAATATTGAGGTTTCAATATCCAAGGGTTCACAACCCAACTTGCTACAATAATTCACTGGGATTTCCTCCTCATACAATGGGATACCATTCAAAAGTCTTTCTTTCTAAAAATAAAAGATTTTTTTAAGTTTTTCTTAAGATTTTATAATGTTATTTAAAGGATATAAATTTAAGTACAAATAGCTAACACTAATACAAGTTAGAATGAACACTAAAAATACAAGTTATAAGTATAAAGTGTTCAAAGTATAAAGAGAGTAAAAAATATAAGCAAGATTAATGAAATAATTCCTTTGGGGCTTTTTAAAAGTTGTTCTAACTTCAAATAATTTTTTATTTATAGTTTTCAACCCTTTGTAATAAATTATGACCATATGGGATTCATTTAATATAAATTAGACTTTGAAATCTGCTTCCAACAGCTATGAGTTTCAATAATTCTATCCAATGTGACAGCTTAATCACCCATAACGGACCTTAACATCTCGTAATGGTGGTTGCATATGTAACAGACTTGAAATTTTGTAATGGTTAATAATCTTGCTCTCTGTGACTTTCATGCAAATTTGTTCATTATCTTGTAATGGTCGTTATGGTACCATAATGAGCATTCTGAAAATAGTGAAGGGCATTACAGTTTGTATCGGGCTTGAAATTTGATTCTGTGTCTCAAGTGTATTTTGAACCTTTCTTATGTAACAGTCGTTATGACACTATAATGGGCGTTAATAGATTGTGAAAGGCATTGCATTTCAACAACGAGCTTGAATGCTCTATTCTTATTAATCTTGTAAAAACAAATCTTCAAATATCAATATAAACTTACACAAGTATTAAAGTATAAAATTTGAGCATCATTATATTAAATTAATCAAAAGTTTTATTATCCATTATTAAAATTATCAAAGGGTCAACATCATATTTTTATGCAAAAATGTGCAAATATGTCTCTGAATTATAGTGAAAATATCACATTGACACTTTTTCTTTTTGAAGATGCAAATATGATAGTGAAGTCACAAAAATGAGCCAGAGCGCCCCTCTTCCATTATTTCCCTAACACATTTTCTCTTTTTATTTATTTTTATTTTTATAAATATATTTAAAATTTAAAAATTTATAAAATATTTATTTTAGATTTAAAAATTATAAATAAATAGTCAATAGAACCTTGTAAAATGTACTTCATTTTGATATATTAAAACTAAAAAAAATAATTCCTTTTCAATTTATCATAAATTATTTAGATATAAATTTAATTTCCAAAAATTTTTAAAAATTATTATTTAGTTACTAAATTGTAAAAATTATTATTTCCACATATAATTTCTCCAAATATAAACTTAATTAATTATATATATACCCTAGTCTAAATTAATTATTAACTTAATTAATTTTATTTTCTTACTCACTTATTAATAATTTAATTATCTTTAAAATATTTATAATATATTTTCTTTGAATAATTTTATTAAATAAAATTTCAATTTGAAGTCATTAAATTTAAAATTTTTCACTATTTATGTAGTTAAAATAATAAATAATTAAAGACAATTTATATTAAAATAATTATGAAAATATGAAATATGATAAATTTATAATTATTTCACATGTTAAAATATTTTAAAATAATTTTCATTATATATTAAAATATTTTTAGAAAATATAAATTAAATAAAAATATAAAATATTACTTAAAACTAGTTAACAGAAATCTTAATATAAATTGTATTTAATTATTTCATTCTTTTAAATATATAAATAGTGAAAAATTTAGATTTAATTATTTTAAATTAAAAATTTATTTAATAAAATTATTTGAAGAAAATATATTATAAATATTTTAAAAAACAATTAAATTACTAATAAATTAATAAATATAATTAATTAATTAAATTAATAATTAATTTAGATTAGGGTGTATATATATAATTGATTAAGTTTATATTTGGTGAAATTATATATGGAAATAATAATTTTTATAATTTGGTAACTAAATAATAATTCTTAAGAATTTTTGAAAATTAAATATATATCTAAATAATTTATGATAAGTTTAAAAATAATTATTTATTTACGTTTTAACATGTCAAAATGAAATATATTTTACAATGATTATATTGACTATTTATTTATAATTTTTAAACTTAAAGTAAATATTTTATGAATTTTTAAATATTTAAAATAAAAAAGAAAAAAGAAAAAAAGAAAAGGTGTTAGGGAGAGAACATGAGAGTAACACTTTGTTCCATTTTTGTAATTTCAAGGTTATATTTGTACATTTAAAAAGAAAATACGTCAATATAATATTTTTATTATAATTTATGGGTATTTGCATATTTTTCTTATTTTTATTATTCAAATAAATTTATAATTAAATTATTTTTATTTTTAAAATCTCTTCAATACAATAAATATTATTTGAGAAGTAAAATAACTAAAAATAATTATGTTTCATGTTTATAATTAGTATTTAGTTTATAAAATATAATAAGAAATTAATCTAGAGGAAAACAAGTGAAAATTAGAGAGATAAAAATGTGTGTAAGAGAGTGAAAGAGAGAGGTAGGGGGAGAGAGAAGGCAAAAAAGAAGAGAAGAGAGTATTAAAAATAAGGAGTGAGAGAAAAAAAAAATGAGAGGGAAGGAGAGAGAAAATAATTGAATGAAAAAATAATATTTTTAATTTTGTAAAATTTATTTAAAATTTTATTTATTTTAATAGAATTTGATTCAATAATAATATAAAATTAAATTTGTAAAATTGAAATGGTAATTTTTTAGTATTTTAAATATAAAATTTTTAAAGAATATGAAGTTGAAAATAAATTTCACAAATTTTTTGTGAAATGCAATTATTCCACAAGAATTATATAATACATAAAATTTAACTTTTAACTTTTTGATATTTAATTTTTTATTTTATTAAACACCTCCTAAATGGAGACATGTCAATAGATTGACTAAAAAAAATATTTAATTTCAATAAATATATAAATTAACTCCAAAATATTAATCACAAAAAAAATAATGATAAAAATTTATTTTCAAATAAATATAATATATTGCTTAATAATCAGAGCATATGCGATTTAAATAATAAATTTAAAATTAATATTTTTTATGCTAAAAAAAAAATTATAATATTTATTAGAGCCATTTGATTTCTATATAAAGATAAAAAGAGTATAATTCTTATTATTAATTACTAATAATATAATATCATTAGAATTAATTTTGAAAGAAATTTATAGCAATGGATATTTTAATTCTTATTATTTAAGAAAAAATATAAAAAAAAAGAAAGAGAAATATGAGTTGATTACTGTAGAAAATTATGAAACCTTTATTACAGCAGCCAACTTACAACAGTAGAAAAGAAAAAGAACACAAAAACACAAAGCACAACTCATCTCCTCCCTTTCACACACACGCCTTTCTCTTCTTCTTCTTCTTCTTCTTATCCCACTCTAACTTTTTTTCTTCAAATCTTTCATTCAACCTTCTCAACTCTCCCTCTAACACCTCTCTTCTACTCATGGGTTGCTGCGAATCTTTATTTTTATCTGAAACCCACCCAGAAAAAGACCATACCACAAAACAATCCCATCCTCATCAAAACCATCCATCTCCTTCTGCTTTTCTTGACCCTTCTACTGGTGTCCCTTCTTTCTCTGAATTTTCATTCTCTGACCTTAAAGCAGCCACCAACAACTTCAGTTCTGATAATATTGTCTCCGAGAGCGGTGAAAAGGCCCCTAATCTTGTCTACAAGGGTCGTCTTCAGAACCGCCGCTGGATCGCTGTCAAAAAGTTTACTAAGATGGCTTGGCCTGATCCTAAGCAGTTTGCGGTATAATTTATTGGGTTTTTGGTTGTTTCTGTGAAGTGGGTTTTGATTGTTGTAATAATTTGTTTCCTTTTCTTTTTGGCTTATAGGAGGAGGCATGGGGTGTGGGGAAGCTCAGGCATAAAAGGCTTGCTAATTTGATTGGGTACTGCTGTGATGGGGATGAAAGGCTGCTTGTTGCTGAGTACATGCCTAATGATACTTTAGCTAAGCATTTATTTCACTGT
>CANXYC010087261.1:0-11466 GCA_948193065.1 Aleurites moluccanus | reverse complement strand
AAATAAAAGTAATATTATTTATTTTGATTTTAAATTAAAATATATATAAAATAAATAAATAAAAATATAATGTATGAATATTATACATAAAATTATTCATATATATTTTTTAATATTCTAATTTTAATTAAATAAAAAATAATAAATTTGGTCATTCGTCTAATTTTTTCTATTAAATTTTAATCAAATGATTAAAAGTGTCTCGTGTATATATATATATATATATATATATATATATATATATATATTAATTATTTTAATTTTAATTGAATAAAAAATACTTTTAAATTAAATATATAAAAATAATTTCCAAATATATAAAATTAAAAAATAAATCAAATAATTAAAAAGTAATTTTATTTATTTTAATTTTAGAAAAGTAAATGTTAAATAAAAATTAATTATTTTAATTTAATAAAAAGTAATTTTAAATTAAAAATAATGTTTATTTTAATTTTAATTAAATAAAATAATTAATTTTTATTTAGTTATTAATTTATTTTATTTTTTATATATTTAATTTTAAAAAATACTTTTTTATAAATGAATAAAAGTTTAGTGACTAAATTATAATTTATCGATTACTTTTTAATCCATATGAGCTCAGAGACAGAAGTGAACAAAAAAAATGATCAAAATTGCAGATTTTAATAACGTTAGGGTTAAAATTATATTTCAAAAAATATTAAAAGTTGTTGTGCTCCTAGAACTAAATATCGGGTCAAAATTATACTTTATCCCTATACAATATAAACATTTCAAAAATATTACTAAAGAAGTGTTTGCTAGAAACGACAGAGTTTTGAAAATGTGATTTAAAAAATTACGATGAGATATTTGAGTAGAAATTATATTTTAAAAATAGAGTTCTGAAAATGTTTTTCATAAAAAAAGCTATCATGTCTATTTTTTTTAAAAAAAAAATTTAAAACTATATTTTAAATTAATCATTCAAATAGTTAAAAAACCGTTTAGCATTTTTTAAATTTTAAAATATTATTATATGTCTATTTTAAGTAGATCTAAACACTTCTCATATTTAATTTTTTTTTTCTATTTTTAAATTTCAAAATAACATTTTGAATTAATCACCAAAATACTCAAAAAATTATTTAATATTTTTTAAATTTTAAAAGTTGTTACATGCCCATTTTAAATATATCTAAACACCCTCTAACTGAGATTAAAAAATAATATTAATTTTTTTAAACACATATTTAATATTTAATGAGTAGTGATTATTTACTTTGCAATGTCAGAAATATATTAAAAACAATTTATTAAATAATAAATAATATATATTTTTTAAATATAAATGCATTATAATAATTTATTTTATATAAACTGGTGGTGTAAATATAAATATATTTTATATTTTTTTAAAATAAATTATTATTTAGTTTTTAAAATTTAATATAATTAATGATTTTATTTATATTTTTAATAAATTAATTAAATAGTCATTCGCGATTATTTTAAACAAATTACGTATTTGTTATTAGTCAAATGAAAATTTTAATAGTAAAAATATTAAAAAAAAAAGATAAATTTAAATTGAATAGTGAGTTCTCGATTTATGTAATAAAGATTCAAAATTAATTTTATGATATAATTAAAATATTTTTTTGTTTAATATAAAAATAATATTTTTTTGTTGCATATTATAAATTTATTATTTATAATATATAGTATATTTTTTATTTATTTAAAATAGGTGAAAAAACTAAAAAGAATTTTATGTTTTATTTGCGTTTTATGAAAAAAAATAAAGTAAAATAATATAGATTGTATTATATTAGACTTTATAACCACTACGAGGTCGAGGCATTTAGTCTATTTTACTTAATAGAAAATGTTAATTGTTTTGGGTAAAAGAGTTGATTTGTTAATAAAAATAAATGTGATGAAATATGTAATTGGGTTTAAAAAAAAAATTCTTTAATTAGATTAAGTTTTAAAATTTAAAGAGTAATTTATTTTTTTTTTAATGTTAATACTCAAAATTATAAGTACGAGTAAAGGAGAAAGAATGTAATCCTAAAGCTTCTGCCGCCATTTTTTGTCTTTTGTCTTTCTCCTTTTCTCCTATCGCCTTCATCTCTATTTTGCTCATTGTTCTTTCTCCTTTATCTTTGTCATCTTCCTTTTTCTGCTTAGATGTTGATTACCTAAAAATATTACAGTATCTGTTTTGTCTTGTATTGTTTCGTTATTGTTTTGAATAAGATTTAATGTTAGATCTATATTTATTTTTTTATATTTATGTTAATTTTATTTTTGAGTCTTTCATTTATAAAGTTTGAATTGTCTTTATTTATAGAGATTTGTTTATCTCTCCTGTATGGGGAGAGTTTTCGTCTAGTTTTCAATAGATTGGACTTATGAAATGACTTGATGTCAATATCAAGTGGAGCATGTTTCCTATCGATGTACCAATTATAGTTGTTGGGCTTAGGTATGATAACGGAGCGGAGCAAGGGTGGGGGACCCATCCCCATTCCCAACTTAGCGGAGAATCTCCATTCTTGTCCTCATTCTCGTCCCGGTCTTATATAGGTGATAATTTAGTCATCATCCCCATTCCCACGAGAATCCTCATTTCCCACTTGAATTTTATACTGTTAAATTTATATGTATTTATAAAATTCATAAATAATAACTAAAAATAAGAATAAATTTATTTAAAAAATATTAATAAAATTTAGGCACACAAAATATCAACCAAATACGTCTAATGTATTAAAAATATTCTGCAATATTATTTAATAAAATATTAAAAAACATTTAAAACTATTCTATAATTAGTAAAATTGAATTAAACTTTTCATTGTCTTGTTTTTATAAAAACTCTAATATATAAATGTTATATATATAAGGGTAATTAAGTAATTATATTAGATATATTTATATAATTGTAATATCGAGTTCCATGGAGATAGGAACGAGGATCTCCGCGGGCGGAGAATATACTCCCCATCCCCATTCCATGAAAAGATAAATCGGGAAATTCCCACCCCATTTGAGAAAAATCTTTGTGGAAAATTAGGATTCCTCGCTCCATTGTCATCCCTAACTGGGCTGATTATTTTTGCTCTGATAACTTGGTCAATGAAGTTCAGAGCTGAATCTCATTTCATATTTATTTTAATTATAATTTTTTCGATTACTTTTATCGGGATGTATATTTCTATTACAAAAAAAAAGAGTCTTTTCTTTTTATCAAAAAAATACTCAAAATTACCAAAGGTAATGTCACGTCGCAGTTTTGGAGTATGACGGTCCTAGAATGTGGAAATCACTTAAGGCTACCGAAACCCATAGAGCCCTGCTATAAACTCAAACATAGTCCATGTTAACACTACTATACTCAACATTTCATCCCATTAATCTGTCATCATCACTTAACATTATCATATCCTTAATTAATTATGCATTTAAATAGCAGTTTTATGTATTATTTACACATCATTCTATACATCATTAACTCACTTAACTACAGTACCATAGAGCTATTAGGATTACAAAGAAAAGTACAAACTTTAACATTTACATGGCAAAAGATAGTTTGGTCCCAACTGAAGAAGAAAATCTGGGAACCACCTTATTCTTGACCTAAAAAAAAAAAATTAAACCACTAAACGAATGAGTATAAAATACTCAATGAGTCAGATATATATTACCATATATTCAGGCTAGGCAGATAACAAATAACCAATAAATGGTCAACAAGTAGCTCAATGGATATATAATAATGATTCAAGTGGTTAACTCAATAGATTTGCACACCAAATGCCCAATTCATAGGTAAATAGAAAGAAAAGATAAATACTGATAGAATATTTAAGGTTAAACAATCAATCTCAATGAGAAGATTAAATAAGATCAATAAATCAATGGAAATTCATAACATATAAATATAACAGATATAAAGGATCTCGTAAACATGTAACTCTGTAATCTCATCAATAAGGCATAAGATGGATTAGACCTTATGCTAGAACATTACTCTTTTCTAACAAGGGTTAAAATGGTCATTGTACTCAATACCGATAGATTTTTCCTCACTACCCCATCAAAAAAGTGGTTGTCATATCAACATATAAATAGGTAGAAAGAACTCAAATAAGATGCCAAATGACCAATAAAAACAATAAGGTACAATCAAATAATCAATGAACTCTTTAGCTTCTCATTAAGCAATCATTGTCTTCATACCTTAATAAACAAGTGTTAGGATCATCAGGTCATAGGACAAATGTCATAAAATGTAAATTTAGATTATGTACAAAATATGTCAAAAAGGGTCATTTGCACTAGCGAGATGGCTACTCACCTATGCTGGCGAAACTGATGGCAATTGACAAGCGTGAAGAAAATGTAAAAGGCATTTCACTGAACATTTAGTGTGTAACACTTAAATATAAATTTAGTAGAATTTAAAGGAAAGTTCAATAAAACTTGAGTTTCACATATCAAGTCAACATTACTCTCAATTTAGAGGACATTTGAAATCACAAATCAATATAAGGAAAATGGATCAAAATAGGACTTGGAATCAAGTGAAAATCAAAGTAATGACTTAGGTATAGGTTTGGCCAACATGTCCAAGTAATACAAATAAATTTCTTAATTTTAAATAAGGGTTTAGGCATGCATAATAATATATATAAGACTCACTTAAACTGTTGGTTTGATAAAAAAAACTCCTTGAAACTCCAAGTTATCAAATTAGGCTCACTCATTCATTTTGCTAGACAACCTGAGTAGTATGCAATAAACTAATCATTTACTATAGAAAATAATGTCATATTGATATGAAATTTTTATGAGATCTATATAACATATGTATTAAGTTTCACATTAAATTTCATCTAAAAAATATTATTTTTCCCATGAATTGAATTAATTATAGTAGCTGTAATATTTTGTCTTACACAAAATCACTCTCTGACAGCCTTGATTCTATTATATATATCTCTAGTTACAAGAATCCAATTATTTTAACTTTTTTCTAATTAAACTAGACACATGAGCCTAGAACATATCAAAATTTAGCTTAATATTTACTTTGTACAATGTTTGGTTTATATTTAAAATTTACCTTATTTCAGTGTAAGTGTCAATCCGGACATATTCTATTATCTTGGTTGCATCTCACAATATACATATCCAATTGAAACATATAATAGAATATTTTTTTTTATATATTTTATACTTTTCCAAAATCATTATTTAAGACCATAAAAATTCAACTGTAATTTTATGCCTTATATGTATTAAATACTGAAATTTCTTAACAATCACTACTATATAGATTTCAAAGATTAAAAAGAAAGCAAATAAACAATTTTACCTTATTTGGATGGAAAACCTAACTCTCCCTTGTAAAATTAGATCAAGCTTCCTTTGAAATTTTGTTGCAAGTGTAAGTGTCAAAATTCAGTATAAGTGTCAATCCAGGCATATTTTATTATCTTGGTTGCATCTCACAATATACATATCCAATTGAAAAACTAATTTATAGTCATCTAGTTAACATATAATAGAATTTTTTTTATATATATTTTATACTTTTCCAAAATCATTATTTAAGACCATAAAAATTCAACTATAATTTTCTGCCTTATATGTCTTAAATACTGAAATTTCTTAACAATCACTACTATATAGCATTCAAAGATTAAAAAGAAAGCAAATAAACAATTTTACTTTATTTGGATGGAAAACCTAACCCTCCCTTGCAAAATTAAATCAAGTTTCCTTTGAAATTTTGTTGAAATTTGATGTACTTTTGATTGAATTAGGCTTGGTTTAGTTGTTTCTTTGAATTTTTCCTTAAGTTTTTTTGTAAGTTTTTGAAAAAATTTGAGAGAATTGGAAGAGGAGATTTTGGCCTAGCAAAGGAAGAAGAGAGGAAATGTGAAAAATGAATGGAAAAATAAGAAGGAGGAGCTTGACATACTAATTAGACTTTTGGTTATTAGACTTTTCTCCCTAACACTTCAAGTATTCATGTTTCGACCCCGTAACTTATAATTATTCACCTTTTTGTCCCACTTTAATTCTAATTCAATATTTATTATATTTTTTTAGCTTATGATTCTAGTGATGCATTTAAATATATCCACTTCCGAACTCATTCGAAAATCAAAACACCAAGGTGTCTGCTTCACTGTTAATATCAGTTTTTTGCAAGTTATCTAATTGTTCACGTATGACGTTTCTATAATTAAATGGAGTGTCTCTATGCTTAAATAAAGAAAAATTTAAAGGTGTTACAGATAAAATTTAAATTTAATGAACAACAATAATGATAGTTACATGTACTAAAATATGTTAAGAAAATACAAGTTAAATATAAAATAAAAATGATAAATTATTTCATTATTCATGTTTGACCCGATTAACCATGTCATTCCTCCTTTTTTAAAAACTAATTGAAAAGCCTATAAATTTTATTTTCATCAACAATTAGTCATCAAATCTATTTTTAATGAATTTTACTAAAAAAATTAAAAAATAAGATTTTGATATCCAAAAGAACCTCTCTCTTCTATCTCTTTCTCATCTTTCTTTTCCCTATTCTCTCTCATTTTTCTTTCCTATCTTTCTCTATCATCTGCAAAATCTATCCACATCTTCACTGCCACCATCAATTTTGGAGACCCAATTTAATTTTTCTCAAAACTGACACTTTCACCATTTTAATGCACAAAAAAAAAGTCCACTTACATTCTACCAAATTCACTCTTCTTCTTCCAATTTGCAAATCAACAAAAATGAGGTCGTTAATCCAAAAATCCTCTTTCCTCTATTATTCCCAAATTAATGTAGAAGAAATTGTAATCAGAGACCGAAGTAGTCAAAGAGGAATTACTTTTTTATTATGAGGAATCAATATCCTTTATTAATGGATCTAATGAAATTGATTATTGTGGCGTTGTGAGCTAGGATAACTTGAGGGTTGCTCTGTCTCCAAGTCTAATGGCCTTAGATACTAGGCATCATAGTGGGATATTATGAATAATTGAACTACCACTACTTAGTATATAAGGATGTAAACAATTTGAGACGAGACGAGCTTTCACTAGCTCAGGCTCAACTCATTATTTTTTGTTAAACTATAAATCTAGGCTTGAGCTCAGCTAGATAGAGATATAACATGATCGGGCTCGATTTGAGATCAACTTATTAAAAACTCATACAATCGAGTCAAGCTCGAAATCAAGCTCAAGAGCAAGGAAAAAGAATAAAAAATTAATCAAAAATAAAAAAAAATACCAATTAAATACCAATAAAAAAAAGTAAGATTCAAGAGTTAGAATAAAATCAATCAAACATGTAAAATTTAAAATTAAAGAGAATCAAAGAAGTCCAATAAAAAAAACCTAAATGAAAGCTTTAAAAGATAAAATAAAATCAATCAAATATTATACTACAAGCATTAAATAAAAACTATTTGAAAAATTAATAAATAACTAAATAGCTCATATGACAAATCCGTTCAAAGAATATAAAAAGATAAACTAATTACTTAAAAAAAAGAAAAAAAAAATTTGTACTCGCCTGAAATTAAAAGAGGAAGAACACTAAATTTATGAATTGAATCAAGCTTTGATAAGAAATTTATGAATTGAATCAAGCTTTGATAATTTTAGTAGGGAAAGGTACAAAAAAGTATCCTGTGTGAAATTTTTTATTGACAAAATAAAATTTGTGATTTATACCGTTAGCAATTTGATCTCCATAGTCTTAATAAGTTAGTGTATGCTAATGTATTGCTTATGTGATAATAATAGCACTTATGCCACGTAAGCACCAAGTCAGCACTGGTTAATACCGTTAGTGCTTTCGACCAAATTACTAATGGTGCAAATCATAAATCTCATTTTGTCACAAAAATTTCAGACTCTAAAATATAAAAGAAAGGTACTTTTATGCTTTTCCCATTTTAATATTAGCGAATGGTGAGTGATACTTTTTGGAGCATATTTAACAAATAGATTGAAAGAAGTGAAGGAAGCTAGCAAAGATGAGGTAGTCAATCTTTGCTTCATGGCAATTGGTTCATGGCAATTGGAAAGGATGCATCTTCAAGTGAGGTTAGTAATTCCGACTTTAACTCTAATAATGGTGCCATGCAAATTATGGATATATTGCTTTCAAAATATCATAAGTTGCAAAATAAGTATGATATATTGAAAGAAATGTCTATTGAGGTCTTCGATGCTTGTGTTGCTTACAAAAATGAAATAAATGAATTGAGTGCATCCAATATTGAATTTAAAAAGGCCATTGACCTTAGGGATCAAGAATGCAATAAGCTAAAAAATGAAAATTTCTTGTTGACAAATAAGTTAGACTCTCATAATGCTTGCATGTCTAAGCTTTGCAATGGAAAAAAAAAATTGGATAAAATACTTGAGTCCCAAAGGTGTCCTACTATTAAGTATGGACTTGGCTATAATGGAGGGGATGCTCCATCAACATCTAAGACTACATTTGTAAGGGCATCAAACACACATGCTCACATTGATTATATGCCTCCACCTAAAAATGCTAGGTCTAAAACAAATGTGCATAGGCATATCATGCATGATTCTCATCTTAGAAGATCAAAGAATGTATATTCCAAACCAAAATCAAATTATGGTTATTAGCCTCAAAATCATTCCAAACCACATCATAGAACAAAATCTTAAAAAAAGTATAGAACTCATTTGAGATGTTACTATTGTGAAAAATTTGGTCATTCAAACTTCAAATGCCATATTAGAAATGTACATTTAGGATATGTTGATGCTAACCTCCAAGGACCCAAAAGCATTTAGGTACCTAAAATAAGATGAATTTCATCATTTTTAGGTATGCTTGAAACCCATAAGGAAATAAGAGTCATAGTATTTGGATAGTGGATGTTCAAGGCATATGACAGGCAATGCAAGTCTTCTCTCAAACTTGGAAGAGAAGAAAGGAGGAAAGGTAACCTTTGGAGATCATGGCAAAGGTAAAATCATTGGAATTGGGCAAATTGGTAAGACCGATAAATCCTCTATTGAATATATATTTTTGGTTAATGGTCTAAAGCATAATTTGATAAGTGTTAGTCAATTATGTGATATGGGAAATAAAATTTCTTTTACTTATAAGAAATGCTATGTTAAGCATTTGAAGGATAATTTTTTTTTTTATCAATTATAGAATTAACAATGTATAAATGATTGATATTAGTATCATGCATGATGATAATATTAATTATATGGTTTCTCTTTGTGATGATGCATGGTTGTGACATAAAAAAACTTGGCCATGTTGGTATAGATCACATTGACAATCTTAAGTCTAATAAGCTTGTAATTAGTCTCCCCAATGTCAAGTTTCATAAAAACAAAATGTGTGATGCATGTCAAATGAGCAAGTAAGTCAAAAGTTCTTTTAAAATAAAAAATGTTGTTTTTTCTTTTAGATTTCTAGAACTTTTGCATATGGACTTATTTGGCCTTTGTAGGACATCTGGTCTTAGAGGTAAACAATATACATTTGTCATTGTTGATGATTACTCTAGATTTACTTGGGTATTATTCTTTGCTCATAAGGATGAAATTTTTAAGAAGTTTGAATCTTTTGCTAAAAGAGTTTAAAATGAAAAAAAAAAGTTTTTATATCACATCTTTAAGAAGTGATAATGGAAAATAGTTTATTAATCATGACTTTAAAACCTTTTTTGATGAAATTAGAATTTTTTATATCTTTTCTATACCAAGAACAACCCAACAAAATGGAGTTATAGAAAGAAAAAATATAACATTTATTGATGTGGCTAGAACTATGCTTAAGTACTTTTGGGCTGAAGCCATCAATAATGCTTGTTACATTTCAAATGGACTTTTTATAAGAAAAATTTTAAACAAAACTCCTTATGAGTTATGGAATGAAAGAAAACCAAGAATTTCATATCTAAGAATATTTGGATACAAATGCTCTATATTAAACACCAAGGATAATTTTGAAAAATTTGACTCCAAAATGGATGTAGGTATTTTCTTAGACTATTCAACTTCTAACAAAGCTTATAGAGTTTTTAACAAAAGAACTTTAGTTGTTGAAGAGTCCATGCATGTTACATTTGATGTGCATAGATTTGGATATATTGAGAATGATGACATATTTGATCACATACATGATTCATTCATTGACTTAGAGCCTCATGTTAATTCATCTTCAAAGGATCATGATGACCTAGAAAATCCTTCCAAGACCATATAAAATCCTCCTATTGATAATGAACTTCCAAAGGATTAGAAATTCAAAAAGGACCACCTAAAATACCTCATAATTAGTGAACTCTCAAAAGGTGTGGCCACAAGATCCTCTTTCAAAGAAATTGTGAATAACCTAGCCTTTATATCTAAGATTGAACCTAGGAACATCAATGAGACCTTAGAGGATGAAAGTTGGGTTGAGGCCATGTAAAAGGAATTGAACCAATTTGAGAGAAACAAGGTTTGGACCTTGGTTCTTATACCACAAACCATCCCATCATAGGAACCAAATAGGTGTATAGAAACAAACTAGATGAGGTTGGTGTGATCACTAGGAATAATGCTAGATTGGTGGCAAAGGGGTATAATCAAGAGGAACAAGTAGATTATGATGAGACCTTTGCACCAGTGGCTAGACTTGAGGTAATTAGGATGCTACTTACATTTGTATGTCACATGAACTTCAAGTTGTATCAAATGATGTTAAAAGTGCTTTCCTAAATGGTTTTTATAGAGGAAGAAGTTTATGTTAAATAATCTCCCGGTTTTGAACAATTTAATTTTTCAAATCATATTTTTAAACTTCAAAAACTCTTTATAGTCTTAAACAAGATCCTAGAGCTTGGTATGATAGAATTAACACATTTTTTTATTGACAATGGTTTTTCAAAAGAAAAAGTTATATAACTCTTTTCATTAAAAAATACATACATAACATGTTGATTGTGCAAATATACGTTAATGATATAATATTTGTCCTAGTCATAAAGCATGACCTATCTTATGTATTGTTCTGCTATTGATATACTGTTATTGTTATTGGCTCCTTAGTCTATCACTTCCACATATAGACCTGACAATTGATACCCATTATTGATGTTGTTTATTATTATTATTTATTAATGTCACGAACCGTTTTCGGATCGCGACGGTCCTAGGATGCAGGAAATGCCAATGGCGACTGGCACCCGTAGAACCTAGTATCACATGTATAATCTATAACCATCAATTAATTATTTATTTTACTTAATTACCATTTATTCTATTATTCTGTAATTCTTACTGTAATTTAATGCAATTGGCTGTAACAGTCATTATATCATACCATAGGATCATCACATATCTCATAATATCATCACATACATATAAATGTTCATATCCTAACTATCCCATACATACCCCATGGAGCAGCTAGATTATGAAC
>CANXYC010087181.1:0-64141 GCA_948193065.1 Aleurites moluccanus | reverse complement strand
TAAAAAAATATTTTTTTTTTAATATTTCATAAAAAAATAAAAAAGAGCTAGATATATATATATATATATATATATATATATATATATATATATATATATATATATATATATATAAAGTAAGAGAAAAATATATTTTTGCTTATTGTATTTTTAATTAAATATACTAAAAAATAATTATTTTAATTAAATATACAAGAAGTAATTTTCAATAGATAAAAATTAATTTTAAATTAAATATACCAAAAACTAGAAAATAAATTAAATAACTAAATAAAAATAATTATTTTAATTAAATAAAAAATAATTTTTTATTTTAATTTAAATTAAAAATAAAAAGAAAATAAATAAAATAAAAATAATTATTTTAATTAAATATATAAAAAAAGAAAATAAATTAGAATAAATGAAAAAAGCCAAAAAAAAAAAAAGCCAAAATATGGACAATGAAGAAGCATGGACATTTTGGTTATTTTATAAAAATTTAACGGAAAAATTAAAGAAAATGGAATGATGAACCAAGTTAACTAATATAATCAGAATATAGGGATTAAAAAATAAATTTTTCAAAAAATAGGGATATAAGTGTTAATTAAGTTAAATCTTAAATATTAAAATATAATTACTCATTTTATTTTTGTTTTTACTAAATAATTTGAATTTGCCTCCATAAAATTTTAATATCCAAAGTTTGTATATTGTTTTCACTAATAAAAATTTCTAGATTCTGGATCTGTCTTGCTAAGAATAAGGCTGAAGTAGGCTAAAAAGTTAAGATATTAAAATTCAAGTAGTTTAACTACCAAAAAAAATTTGCCATAATTCAGAGTTGTTCATGTACCCTAAAAATTAGGGACATGATCAGAAGCTGGCTGTAAAATCATTAATTTAATAATTAGAGTAATTAAATGGACATGTAGAAAGTGTTTAGCAGAGTTATGAGAAGTTTATAGAGATTTTGAATATGATATGAGAAATGAGGTTAGAATAAATCTCATTAATTTTGATATAACTTATGATATAATTTTAGTAAATATTAAAGTTTATTATTTTCATTCTTATCTCATTTCGGTCCCATTCAATATCTAATCTCCATTTTTATGGGTATGGGATCCCATAAGCCCCATAAAAAATGATTTCTTCGTGTTAAAATTATTATTATATCTTATTTTATTTTTTCATCATATTTTAAGTTATATTTAATATTAAAAAAATTAATAAATTAAAAATTTATATTTTAAACTAATAAATAAAACTTTAAATTTATTCATCAATAATTTAATGATATTTTAAAATAAACATAATATAATATCAAAAATACTAAAAAATAACCACAAATAAAAATAATTATAGATTCTATGTAAATAAACAATAAAAACAAAACTTAATTTAAACATTAATGGTAGTTCACAAAGAACCCACAACAATCACGTGAATCGATAATTTTATGATATCATCACCATTTTATGATATTGCCATTATAGGATCTGCAAAAAAATAAATAAATAATAATTGAATTAATTTTTATATATCATTAAATTATATGCTATTGTGCAATTGTTACTCAAAAAAATATTATATTGATCATTGACATCTTCACCTTCATATATGGTGGCATACCCATCAATAGCAAGTCTAAAAACATCATCTAAATTTTTTAGGAAGATATTAAAGAAAAAAAAAAACTATCTAAAAATGTATAATATATAAGAAAATTCAGTAATTCTAAAGTGACACTTTTTTTAATAGCAGCCAATTACCAACTTTGTGTACACATTAATGTCTCTATTATATTTGGCTCAAGTGGACTACAATGGGGACTTACTAATCTGCTACTGATGCTAAAAGCATATTCAAAAGCAACAGTAGATACAAAAATAAATAACATATCTCTAGCAATAGCTTGCAACATCAGATATTTTATTCATTTAATTTTCACCAAAGAAATATATCAAAATTATTGCATCTAGACAAAATATTTGCATCTAAATAATGATCCAATTTTGTTTTTATATGTGTAGTTATTGTTCTCTTTTTTTTTTACTTTGAATAAACTTATCACTCACATAAAGCTATATAATCACTTCTATAAATAGTCATGTTTAATTGAATAAAATTAACATCAAATACTCTATTCGAGATCATCTTAATTTGATAATCTTTCATTAGGTCATAGCATACCTTGTGAATTTTATCAGCTTGTATTAATGACTCACTTCCATAAACTTTTGGTAAGTAAAATTCAAGCATTGCCATCTTATATCTTAGATCTAGGACAATAGCAACACTTATAATCTCATAAATTACGCTCCAATATTTTTCAAATTTTGTCAATATATTTGATGCCATTTTACTAATTAACTCTGTAAGACAAATAAGCCACTGAGACAATACTAATTTAATCTCACATATTTTAATAAAACTTTTGTTCCAAAAAATAACTCAGTAACATTGTAGAACAACTCTAATCTATCATAAATTTCCTTTGTAAACTCCCAATCATTCTCTGCAAACAAAGTTCTATACTAAGACTCACGTTGTTTTAATCGTGCAAAAAATAATTATATATTTTGGCAATTTTAACCATTAAATATATAGAATTCTATCTAGTTGGTTAATCCAAATTCAATTTTTGTAAAAGAAATGAGCAATTGCCTTGCAGTTTCTTTAAATTTTTCTTGTCTTTTAGGTATTGCAGTCCAATATGCCACGCTATCACAAATACTTTCAATGCCACACTATCACAAATACTTTCAATGCCACTCTTAATCACATTCAATTCATCATTTACAATCAAATTAAGGATATGTGTATATCAATGCATGTGAAGCAAAGAACTAGATTGCAATAAGTGTTTAACTTGCAATTTATCTTTAACTACTTCAATAAGTGAATCTTTTGTAGGACAATTATCCAATGTGATAGTGGATTTTTTTTGTCAATATTCCAATCCAAGAAACTATCCACCAACACATTTGCAAGAACATCACTTATATGCGGACAAGGTACATAAACAAACCTAAATCATTTTTAAATATAAAAATAAATATATTTTTGTTCAGGAGGCGAGGTTGGGCAAGGTGGCGATTTGATAATATGATAAATGGGGTAGGTTCGGGGTGGGTTATGGGCGGGGCATTAATTCCCATCCCCACCCCATATCTATTAAAAAATTTAGGATTTTCCCCGCCCAACCTCATTCCCCCAATCAAAGCAGGGATTCCCCATTTTAACCGAGGTGGGTCTGGACGGGTTCCCACTAGGTCTAGGCATTTTGATATCCTAGCAAATATCCACTTTATAAAACAAGAATATAATCTACTGACTTTTAAAAATAGGTAAAATAAAAGTTAAATTGATTTTCTTTTCACAAGAAATATAAATTAGGCCGTATGTGAAGATTACAAAGTTATTTCGAGAGAGATTTTAATAAGTCAATATAGGTTGGTAACTATAGACATCAAGATCAAAAGAAGGATATGGAGGTGTAAAAGAAGTAATATATCGAGAATAAAAGGGGAGATCAAGTGATATTTAATAATGAACTCTTTAAGTCAGAAACATGAAAATCAGACATTGAGGCCAATGCTATATGGATAGACATGACTTCAAGGATTATGAAAATAATTAGAAAAGTTATAGGAGAGTCTAAAGAATATGTCCACTCTCAAAAGAAAGATGGTAGTGGAGTAAGATAATAAAAAAGGCAGTGAAGAGTAAAAAAGAATAGTACAATAGACTACCTTAATGTAATAATGGGGAGACTTATGAGCAATACAAGAAAGAAAAAAAGTTGTGAGTCAAGCAAGTGATTAAACATTTAAAAATATGTATGATAAACTTGGAATGAAATAAGGTAAAATGTATAACTACAGGTTAGCAAGGACGAGAGAAAGGAGATGTCGATGCCTAAATCAGATAAGGTGTATCAAGAATAAAGAAGGAAAGATTTTAGTGAAAGATGGGAAAATTAAAGCAAAGTGGAGAAGTTATTTTAATGAACTTCTAAAAAATAGTGAAAGTGATAACATGGTTGACATAGACCATATGATTATAAAGAAGAATATGACCTTCACTAGAAAAGTTAGATTTCCAAAGGTCAAGGAAGTTCTGAAGAGGATGAAAGTTGGAAAAACTTGTGGTTCTAATGGAATAACTTTTGAATTATAGAAATTTATGGATGATGTAGGAGTTGCTTAGTTAACCAAACTGTTCAACAAAATCCTATCATTAAAGAAAGTGTCAAATGAATAAAGAAAGAGCATTTTAGTACCTATGTCTAAAAATAAGGGAGACAATCAAAGTTGCTCAAAGTACAGGGGGAATTAAACTCATCAGTCACACTTTGAAGTTGTGGGAAAGAGTTATAAAATATCGCTTACATGGTATTACATTTATCTCTATCAACCAATTCAAGTTCATGCCAAGTCGATCAACCATGAAAGTAATCTCTATATTTTTAGAAGCTTGATGGAAAAATACAAAGATACCAAGAAGGCTTGCATATGATTTTATTGACTTGAAGAAAACAAATTCCAAGAGAAGTTATATAGTGGGTGTTAGAATTTAAGAGGATATCGATTAAGTATATACAAGTATTGAAGGATATATATGAAGGAGTGACTACTAGTATATACACAGTTAGAGGGGATTTAAGAGGCTTTCATATCTTAGTTGGATTAAATCAAGAGTCATAGTGAGCCTTACATCTTTGCTTTTGGTTATGGAAGAACTAACAAAACATATACAAAAGGAATAGATTAAGTATATACAAGTATTAAAAGACATGTATGAAGGAGTGACTACTAGTGTATACACAGTTGGAGGAAACTTAGGAGACTTTCATATCTCAGTTGGATTGCATCAAGAGTCTGTAGTGATCTCTTACCTCTTTGCTTTGATTATGGAAGAACAAACAAAACATATACAAAAGGAAATCTCTTAGTGCATGATATTGTGAACACTCATTTTTTACACCCTTTGGACTCGTGCCAACCTGAACGACACTCAACGGAAGCAAACCCGCACTCGGACGGACTCAGAAACGTGTCAGAGTGAAGTCAGAATGGAGCTGCCACCCTGAAAGGGGGGCATTGTCGCCCTCCTTAAGAGGCGATGCCGCAATCCCTTTTTGGCTTTGCCGCCCTCATTAAGGGGCGGTGCCGCCGGCCCCTTTGAGCAGCGCCGTTGACCCCTTTGAGCAGTGCCACCGCCCTTTCTTGGGGGCGGCAGCATAGCTCCTTGCCAGAGATGCCGCCCTCCCTCTCAGCCCGTGCCGCTAGAGGCCCCGCCGCCGCCGCCACCCCCCTCCGGTGGCACCAGCTTGCCTATAAATAGTTGACCCCTTCAACTAGAAAATGGCCCCGAAATCTCTTGAAGTTGATTTTTCCTTCTTGGATTTCACTCTCTTCTCCCTCATATACCTTTTTTTTCTTATTTTCTTTAACTCTCTTTGAGTTTAAAGAATAACTCTTTAGGGCATGTGGAACCCATTTTCTTTAGTTCTCTTTGGGCTAAAGAAGGACCAAACCCGAGGCTTGTGGAGCCTCAAAATTGATTTCAATGCAAAATCACTATGTTGGTTTGCTTGATTTCTTTTGAATTATCAGATAAAAACAGTCTGACCGTCTTCCGGGGCTTCAACCGGTCCAAGGTGGAACTTCGATCCTGAAGGGCAATCCGACCGATGCTTCCCCGCAAAGAGCAAGGGAGAAGATAAAAGACAATCCGACCTTCTTCCCGTGCTTCAAATCAATCCAAAGTGGAACTCCGATCCGGGTGTGCAATCCGACTGCCGCCTCCTCAAAGACCAAGGGAGAAGGTATCGTCTCCTAACTCATCTTTTTTACTTTGATGAAGCATCAAAATAAAGAATCAAAACATGATAAATTTGGCATAAAATCAACCCTCCTTCACAATAAGGAAGAACTGTGTGGGTTTTGATTCCAATTCGACGGGATACGCAGGCAAGCAATCTAAAAGCTTCAAATCCAAAAATGATCAAAATCATCTCTATTCTATTTATTGCTTTAATTAATTGCTCTGTTCAATGTATTTTTTAAGGAATGTGTGATCGACCTAGAGCCCATAAGGGCTAGAGTTGATATCCCCTATTTTGGGATTTTTGAATTGTAATAATTTAATTTATCACTCTCTTAATTGCTTTACTTTTTTATTTTATCGCTTTCATCCATTCATTTACTTGCTCATGCATCTTTATATCTCATCCTTTAAACTACTCATGAAAATGTTTTAAATCAAGGTTAAAATTAGAAGCCAAGTTCAACCGAAAACCTAGTCTCCGAATCCTCTTTGATTTCAAAAACTAGTGCACTTTATTTCTTTTAGGATAAAATTAGAGTCAAAAATAGTTTTTACCTTAAATTTTTCCAACAAAAATAACTTAAGGTGGCGATTTCAAAACATCAAAATCATTTTCAAAAGGCGCTAAGGTCGTCTCTCAATCCGTGAGAAATCATCCCAAAACGAGCATTCCCGATCTCCCCGGAATGAGGGTGTTCGGGCGAGGCCTCACAAATATTTGTAGTTGAAATTGTGTTGTTAGATGAGATACAAGAGAGAATTAATAAAAAACTAGAGTTTTGTGAGGAGTACTTTGGATTACAAGGATTTCAGATTAGGTAAAATCAAGATAGAATACATTCATAGCAAGTTTAATGAAGGCCGAAGTGCAGATGATTAGGGATTTAGCTTAGATGGAGTGATAATATCCTAAAGCACCTATTCTAAATATCTAGGCTCAATCTTGCAAGGAGATAGAGGTGGAGAGAAGGATGTTAACCGTAGGATAAAAATTGGATGGTTGAAATAAATACTTGCTATGGGAGTCCTATGCGACCATATGATTCCCAATAAATTGGAATAAAAATTTTATCGTACAATTATACGATTGACTATATTATTTGATAGTAAGTGTTGGACAATGAAGGGGCACATATATCAAAGATGAATGTTGCCAAGATGAGGATGCTAAAATGAATGTGTGGTCATACTATAATAAATAAGATAAGTAACGAAAGTATTAAAGATAAAATGTGAGTAGCATTGATTGAGGATAAGATGAGAGAAATGAGATTAAAATAGTTTGGATACTTAAGGCAGAGACCTAGGGAGGTCTTAATTAGGAAGGTCGAGCACATCATGATAGAAAAGAGGAAGAAAAAAGGGGTAGACCTAAACTAACTTGGAGGAGAGAATTACATAATGATCTAGATTTTAGAGGAATTATATTATCAAAAGAAGTAACTCAAAAAATATTCAGAATGGAAACAAAAAATTCCATATTAGCTAACTCAAATTAATTTTGAAATTAAGATTTATTTAAATTGAGTTGAATTTCAGTAATAATCTGAGATATGTATTTTATTAAATTGACTTATTTTAAGGCTTAATTTTAGGATTAAAATTTAGTTTAATTTAATTGAGTTATAGTAATAATACGAGTAATGAGATTCACATTTTATTTAATTGAATTGTTTATCTAAGCTAATTATTTTTGTAATTGGCTTGCACGTTCTTGGGAGTAGCATTGTTTGTGGGATTTGTGTTTTTACTTATTAGATCATTTTAGGTTCCAAGTCCAAATGGAAGGAAACCAATTTTATCTCCTCTTTTAAATGAGGTCAAAATTAGTGAACCAAATTAGGTTTGAACCAAAAACAAATTGAAAGTATGATTGAAATTTTAAATTTGACATGGAATAATGATATTGGGCTACCAATCAAGCCCATGAGCTCATGACACTAGGGTGACTCATCTCTTATAAGGATGAAGAGCCTCAACAATATCATCCTCGATTTCATCTAGATCTAAGTAAGGGTAACTCTATTGACTAAGTAAATATTGAATATCAAATAATCTAGGAAGAGGTATCCTCGCTCAATCATCCTCATCTTTATGAGGTAGCAAACAATCTGACAGATTACCTTCTCTCTCCAAAGTGACGATTCTGACATGAGAGTGGCTCTAAACTGAATAATACCTGACTACAAGCAAGTTTTCTCATCATTACTGGCAAGAAAGGAACTTCTTAGAGCCTCCAAATCCATTATCAAGTTGCACTGTCAGAATAGTGCATGAATATGTTCACAAGTCATGCAATAGGTAAAATCAGCCCTGACAATAATGACTACCTCGCTAAACTCCAATCCTCAAACGATATTTGTCCCTACCTGTCAAGTCAACTTTGCCCAAGTTAAGTATAAATAAAGGATGTACCTGTATTTATTAGGCATCTTCTACTTCCCAACTAAATACTCAGAATACCCATAAGATCTTAAGTTCATTTCTCTCAAGAAAAAATTACTCACTTAAGCATCAAAATATCTTCGTCAAATTAAGATTTGACTTTTTAATGCTTTGTTTCCTTTCCTAGCAAGTCCAAAATTCATACAATGACGTTCAAGCCCATTTGGAAAGATTACTTATCATATCTTTGAGGATATTCATGATCATCAAAACTTAAAGCATGTAAAATTTAATTCTCTTTTTAAAAAGATATTAGGGTGAAGTAGGAAATTCTAAACTAAAATATAAAAAGTTAGAAAATATTGGATTTTCATCTACACAAGTAAATTATTGAGAAAACTCGAAAATGACATTTTTTTTTTTTGACCCAATCTTTTCTTTTTTCTAATTATTTAGGAAAAATAAAAATAAAAAAATTAGAGTCAGTTTGGATAGATGATAATTTATTATTTTAAATATTTTTTTAAAATTTTTAGTTGGAATTAGGAAAGGAGTCGAGATTTGAACTTCCTAATGGGGTGCGATAGTGCATTCGCTGTTTAAATATATATATTTTTTTTGGACATTTTTAATAGGGAAGGAGTTAAGATTTGAACTTCAAGTGGTGAGATAGTGTTAGGTTTGAACTTATGAGGCATGTATTGGAGCAAAAGGCTTTTTTAGCATAATGACACTTATGTTGATATTAGTTACAATCAAGCCAAATTGAGTCAGTACAGTTTTGAATTTAAGTTTGATTCTATTAGAAATATTCAAAATTTAACTCAAATTTAATTAAATTTTATTTTTGAGTTTGAATTCAGATTAAAAAAAAATACTCAAAATATTTAAGTTTGATTCGAATAGACTCAATTAATAATACTAAAATATTAAAATTAATTTATTTACTAATATTAAAATAAAATCCGAATAAATTCGAATCAATTGAATAAAGTTTTAATGCTAATTATAATAAAACAAAAAAAAAAGGAGAAAAAAGAAGAAGAAGAATAGTTCCTTAAAATTAATTTTGGCAGGCTAGAACATGGGCTTCGGTTTTTAATTTTTAGTGTGAATCTTTAATTACTTTTATTAGTAAAAATATAAATGATCAAAATTATTCAAAAATATTTAATTTGTTGGATTCAAAAAAAAAAAAAAAAAATTGTCCTCACTTAGCTCAAAAAGTTGATAATGGCCTCAATTGGACATTGGGTAAAATTCCTAAAATCAAATTGAGTTTTTCTCTCTCTTTTTGGTGCTTGACAAGCTTCTGACAACCAAAAATTTAAAATCTACACAAACTAAAGAAAAATTTTGAAGCAATAAAAGACAACTTGGCACCACATAATGGGGTAAGTGTATAAAATCTGCTAAAAAAAATGTTGAATGCCTACATAGCAAATCCACAAAACAACAAGAACAATAATAATTAAAAGAAAAACTGTAGAACTAAGCGTTGTTGTAGCTTTTATAGCTCATCCAGCCTGTGAAATTCCCATGTCTTCATTCTTCTGTTTCCGGAGCTGCACTGGCAGCACTCAGATCCACTGTCAGGTCAAGTATCTGATTCATAGCACAAACTGATTAGTAAATAAGTCATTGGGCATCCAGTTCTGCATCAAGCTGTTTTGGACATTCAATTCTGCATTAGACTGGTAACTTCATATTTATATCTTGAATGCATAATTTATACAGATCAATAATTTGTGATCGATTTGGTTCTGATAAATAAGAGAACCCACAACCTTACTACCCTGAAGATGACTCTAGTACAATTGAACCCATGGCTCGTCCGTTATACAAAGTAATAATTTTTATATTCATTGGTACTGACAGTTGATTAATATGAGTAATGGAAAAATTAATCTGTCATTGATTGGGGTATGCTAGATCAATTAGCCTCTCTATAATAATAATAATAATAATAGTAATTTAGTTAAAACCAGCAGTTTATCAGAATGAAGAAGTACCTTTCCAGTTATCTTGCTGTATAAGGCAATGACATCTTGGACGGTAGTCTCAAAGTGTGTAGTTGCATCATAACTCTGCAGGGCAATTTTAAACCCAAAATTTAATCAACTTCAAGTTTCGGCAAGAAATAGAACTATGAAATCATAATTGCTTTTCTGTTGAAATGATATATATATATAAACAAATACTAACCATGGATATGAAGCAATTGTCAAGATCGTGCTGGTTAGAGGGCTCGTATCTGTCATAAGTGTCAAAAAATATTTCATCAACTGGTCCAAGGAGCTCTATGCCTGGCTTCAATTCTGTTTCAGGATTATCAGTCTCTGCTTCTGTTGTTACAAAAGCAATGTATTTCCCTTTTGGAGCTACATTGTGTGTATAGGAGCAGCAGAATAAGTACCTGTGACACGAATGGAGATAAAATTGAGTTACTATAATCCTCTAATGTATATGCTCAGTTGTGCATGATGCGACTTTATTCAACAAAAATGGAGTGTATACTAGGCATATACCAGAAACGCAGAATTGAATTGTCCCCATGTAAAATGTAGATATGCTTATATTTATCCTCTTTTTTGTTAATTAGGTTTTGATTAGGTTTCAAACCCACAACCACACAACTCTAGAGACGATTCTAATACTACTTAGTGAAACCCCATTGCTTTCATATTAAATGATAAGATTCATTCGTGTCTATGATAATGATTATCAGGTGTACACTGCCAAAGCTCTCATATTATAGAAAGAACACATACATGTCTGATTTTCGCTTGAGTTGTTTTTGAGGAAGAATAACCTGAACCGAGTGAGAACCATTTGTATTTGGAATCGGATGACTCATAATACAAATAGCACGAGATACTTTACCAATCTTCTTTACCTGTTGTGATACATAAATAGTTATTATATATTTATAATTTCAGCATTCCAATGAAATATTTGTAGTGATCGAATAGACGCAGTTATAAAGATTGTTATGTTACAATATAAATGAAACCTGCCAATTTGACTCTAATAGAATTCTTAAATTGTCATTTTTACAAACTTAGCCAAAAGAATCAAGGATTGTTGCAATGTGACCTTGTCAGGCAAATATGAAGGATCGCATACAACTTTTTTGCATTTTGCAGTTTCTCCTTCTGATGTAACTCCAAAGGCCTTTCCATCTGCGTCGAACTCTACCTGACATTTCAATTACCCAAAATAACAAAACATGAGTAATGTAAAGTATAAAATACAGAAAATGCATATTAAATTAAAGCAAGCTATCTGAGGCTAAACCGAGAGTAATATTTAGCAATATTACCTTGCATTCTGGCTTGCAAAGCATGTAGGTGCCACCATAAACAGCACTCAAACGAGCAAACGCCTGTTGAAAACTTTTTTTAACTACAATCACTATAGGAAAAAAAAAATGAATTCCCATATTAGATGGTCTCAATGTCATGAAAACAAACCTGAGGTAGCTCTCCTAATCCATAAAGGGGATAAATATAGGGAGATCCTCCTCGAAAGCGTGCTAATGACTCTGCATATAGCTATAAAGGACAAAAGGATTTCAGAGAGAGCATAAAGTTCCCATTGTTCCACATATAAATAACAGAGAGAAACTTTCTAATAATGCCAATCTTGATTTATTAAGTCAGTATTTCATACTCAGAAACAATGGTGAAAAATTATGTGAAGGAAGATAATGTGGTGAGATTTATTACCTTCATCCTGTTCACAAAATCCATAGCAGGATTGTCCAAGTATGTATCTTCTGTATAAAGTGCCAATGCGTGCCCTATGAAGTCAACTGTATTATCATCTAGCCCATATTTCCTGCATCAAACAAGAACATAAGTAGGTTTGCCAAGCCATTTCTTTTCCTGAAGTAGAAAAAAGTTGAGATAAGAGCAAGATATTACGATATAACATCTCTAGCTTTAACCTGGTTGAGGTCAAGCCCTTCATGAGATTTGGGATCAGTCTCACTATAATCTTGAACATAAATGAAAAACTTTCGAGCACGACGTTTCTCAAACAATCCCATAAGTGGGGATTTTAATGCTTCCACATCATTAGCTGGTACTTTGTGTATCTGCAAATGATAATCAAGTCCATTCACAGCGGTACTTCAAGGATTTTAATGCTTCTACATCACTATTATACATGTAATGTAGTACTTCAAGTTCTAGATGAAAAACCTTTCCTTTGTTGTACACAAAACTACCATCCACGGCCTTGAAATTCAGATACTTGGTGACATCAGTGTGGATGAGAATGCGAACCAAGGCACCATTTGCCATCATGAACTGTTACGAGCACAGATAATCACTATCATTATAATTGATGGCATTGGCATGGAAAGCATAAATTGTAGAAAAAATAGTCCATTATTAATTTTTTAATTGGCTGTAGTAAAAGGAACAACACGGTCATAAAGCATGCTGCCCTGACTATATCAATTATCAAGAGCCTCGACTACAACTTTTCTTCACCATCAAAAGTCCCTCATTCAGTATCAGTAAATATTTATGTTCATAATTAGGCCATGAATCAATTTGTATATGTATACAATTCAAAGTCTAAACTAATGAATATACAGGAAATATTTTTCTCCTATGCTTGTAAGTTTGCTTGAACCAATGAAGATTGTTTGGTTGCTGAATTGATATAATATAACAGATCCTCTCTTACTCATCAACTGTTTCAATTTGTAGTGATTTTAATTGGTGATTAACGTAATATAAAAAATGAATCAAGAAGAAAAAGAGTAATTAAGATCCAAATTAATAATTCCCTAAATAACTTATCAGGATCATGTCAAATTAGTAGATGTCTGCTGTATTTAGTGCTACTCACGGAAAGATGCAAAGAAATATTTTCAGAAGCCTAAAAAATAAGAAAAAATTGCAGTGACTCTAAATTTATATATATATATATACAACTATACTGCCATGCTTTTACTAACTTCAATGACTTCCAATCGAGAGGAAGATGATTGCAATGTCAATTCTAGTGACCATGTTTCTTAGCATGATGCTACTCTTGAATACAAACACTATACATAAATACTGCCAGATCAAACTTCAAACCAAAGAGAAAAGGAAATCAGTACAGCTATCGATAGATATTGGACAATGCAAGAACCCATGATCAGTCCACTAGATTCAGACATTATGTGCTTTATTGAGATAGAGTAGGAAGCCTTGTGCACTAGGGACATGAAAAAACATTTATTTTTTGGGGATAACTAAGGCTCATTTCAAACACTGCAAGTGTATGAAACCTGAAAATTCATAAGATATGCATCAAGAATTTGATTTCTAATAATGCCAATAAATATATTCCAACAAAATAGGGATTAAAAATGGGATAATAAGGAGCAATATCAGGATCATTTCTGGATACCTTAGGGATCATATCAACATTATAGTCTCTGCTTGAGCCCAAACTTTCTGGAGGCTTCTCCTCACCCCTAAATCGCTTCCAAAGCTGTAAAACCAAAGATGGGGGCTTGTGAATGGAATCCATATTTGTTTTTTTATTATTATTATTATTATTATTATTTTATGTTTTTATATGGAAAACAGATAAATAATCACCTGGTTTAGATTAAGGGAAGTGGACTCTCCTCCATAATAGTCATTTCTATCCATATGCAGTACCTTTATCAAACATAGATAAGAAGTTTTGAGCAACTAATTCAGGATATTCCATTACACAAGGAATAACCTAAAGGCTAAAAATATACAATGCAATTTTTGGATGAAACTGAAATTAAGCATTTACCAACTCATATCCTGTGTTTATTTAGAGATCTAACAACATGACTTGCAGATTACATAAGACCAATAATTACAATGTAAATGAAAAAGGTTCATTTGCTAATGTATATGACTAGACTAAATTCTCAGCTAGCTTTGCTAGCTTGAGTGGAAATCAAAGATAAACACACTATCAATTCTCTAGCAGTACTCTTCTATTGATGCAAAAAAGTTTATCAAGTTAAATATATATAATATTTGATCCCTTAACTTACTACAATAAGAGACAAACGTTCGACTATAAACTTTTAGCTTAATTATTAATGAGATTCATGCTTAAAAATAACTTGATAAAAAAATTTCAAATTAAACCCACCAATAATTCAATAGTCGAATGTCTACCTACTGCCACATAAGGTCAGAGATTAAAACCCGACAACCCATTTCTCTCATAATGATATATTTAAATAAACTCCACACAATTGTTTAAAAGAAAATATTCATTTTACTCTTTAACTAAATCAAATCATATAATTCCGCTTAAGTATGAATTTATGATGTTTGGCCGGTTCCAAACCGGGATAAAGGAAAAGGGTTACAATAAGTAATAACCAATATAAAACTTTGTCACATTTCATAATATGGATTCAACTAATTATATAAATCGAATCATATATAATTTAAAAAAGGATCCTACAGTTCAGATTCAATGCTACCAAAAAGGGATAAAAAATTTCCAGCGATGAAGGATAACAAATTAAATAGAACACATTTTATAGATATAGAAATTAAACGTACTTTGAGTCCATCAACAGAGAGTAAACCGCTGAGGATGCATTCTTTGAGACCTGTTCCGAGTACTATCACATCATATTCTTCATCCATGGATCAATTAATGAAAGATGAAACCGTAACAAAAATCAAAAGCTGCAAAAAGAGATGAGAATCCTGTTTAAGCAAAGCAGCATACAAAGAGAGAATAAGAAAGAAAAGAACAAATGAGAGCAGGTCTATAGCGGGAAGTCCCTTCATATTCGGTTAATTCGGTTGCAATGTGTTTTCAACCATCTGTCGCACGTGTGTGTTTCTGTTTCATTTGAAAAATTAAAATTTAATACTTCCTCCATTGGCAATAAACGTCGCAAAATTTACTATTATTAAGAAAATTTATTTTTTTATTTTAATATTTTTAATTTATTTATTACTTTAATTTTCTTTTATTTTCCTTCTTAATTTTCTTATATTCTATATTTTTTAATTAATTTTAATTTTATCTCTAACTTATTACATTTTTATATTATATTTAACAATACATTTTAACGGGAGTATTATTATAATATTAAAATAAAATATAATTTAAGTTAAGAAATTAGTATATAATAAAAAAAATTAAAATATTTATTGTTGGATGGACAGAGTAATAGTGTTTGAATAATAGAAGTAGGGAAGAAAATTATAGTTATAATTTATAAAGATAAAAAAATATTTCTGTTATTAGAACAAGATATTATTTACACCTCATGGATTTTATATATGTCGAGAATTTCATAATTAAAATATGAATAGTTTATTAATTACAAATTAGTGATTTAAAAAATTACTTAATTGCAATAATTTTTTACATTAAAAGGAAATTAATATTAGTGAAATCACTCATAATTAAATTAAAATCCTTATTTGATATCTCACAGTCTCATTAACTCATTTTGTAATTAAATTATTTGATTAGCTTAATCATTCAATATAATACACAGGTATTTCAATAAGCATTTTTATTTGTCAATTATGTTATATCCATTAGGTGTTTGATTTAGCAATGAGCAATTAGAAAATGTCAGGCATATCGAAATATAATTTAATGGTAAATATATATTTTTCTAAATAATAAATTTAAAAATAAAAAATAAAAAGACGAAAAGAGAAAAAAATAATATAATTCACTCAAATCTAATTTTTAATTTTATTTGCACTCAAATCCAATTTATTACATAGATGTTGCTCTTCATATTATAACATTGTTATATGATAAGAGCATATAGATAACAAATTCTTAGAACTTTTCTTTCATATGAATCAAAATGATTAATTAGCAAAATAAGCTAAGGAGACTTAATTGTATTGACAATATCAATAACAAATCTGTATCGAACATCAGCTTTCAACATTCGCTCCATTGCAGTGTTCACATAATCAATTGGTATAACTTCAATGTCTGCTGCTATGTTGTGTTTGGCTGCAAAATCAATCATTTCTTGTGTCTCTTTCATTCCTCCAATGCCACTGCCACCCACCATCTTCCTCCCTATTAATAATAATATCAATTTCATAATTAATAATTTTTTTTAATATTATAAAGGAGAAATTTGACTATATATTTATTTTCATATCATATATATACTAACTATTAAATATACCTATATAAATAACCCTTAATTAATAAATAATAAAATAAAAATAATACAGTTCGGATTTGCTTTTATATTATATGTCCAATCTCTTATTTTATATTTTTTTTTATGAATCATATTACTATTTTTTTAAAGTGTTTTATAATTAATATTTTTTCACAAATGATACTACGTATAAAAAAATATATAAAATAAAAAATAAGATATAAAATAGAACAGATGCTCTATATTGAAAATAACATACTCTCGTTAAAAACATACATATAGTTCTAAATGCTAAGGATTAACTAATAGTTAGTAGTTACCCATTAGCAAAGGAAAGGCTGGTAGCTCGAGTGGCTTTTCTGGGGCTCCAACTAGAACTAGCTTTCCATTAGACTTCAATAGACCAATCAAAGGCATGAGAGGGTGCATTGCTGACACTGTATCAATAATTCCATCCATCGTGCTTATTGCAGCCTATATCACAAAATAATTATGAATTAGACAAAAAAGTTGAGGATTTCACCTTAACTTCACAAGTTTTTTTCAATATAAACTCTTTTGGGTTTTAGGAAAAAATAAAAATGAAGTTATAGGCTCGCAAGCTAAAATCAATTAATCAGATGTGCATCACCTGATCTCATGTACAGAGGATTTACTACAACTATTTTGATTGATGTTTGCAGAATTAGGATCCTCTCATGAACAATTCAGAATTTTCTTTTATACTATAATTACTTTTAAAAAATTTAAATTTTTTTTTTAATTTCAACCATTGAATTTACATTCAATAGTAATCAACGGTTGAGATTAGACTAACATGATCAACATGAGGAAATATTAATCCTTGTTTGTAAACTAGAAAATAATGCAAGGCTAAAGTTAAATACCTTCATTTGATCTTGGTCACGGCTAACAAGAAATGAGTCAGCTCCAAGACGTTCGATAGCTTCCTGCTTCTTATTAGCTGAGGTGCTAATCACAGTCACTTTAACCCCCATAGCTTTGGCAAATTTGACAGCCATATGACCAAGCCCAACAACACCCACATGCAAACCAGGTTTGTCAAGCCCATAGTATTTCAATGGGCTGTACACTGTAATCCCAGCACAAATGAGCGGAGCAGTGGCATCAAGACGCAAACTACCTGGAATAAGAACAAGAAAGTTCTCATCGGCCACCATGAAGTCAGAGTAGCCACCATAAGTGGTGGTTCCGTCACAGTATGCAGCACTGTAGGTAAGTATCATTTGTGGGCAGTAATTTTCAAGATTGTTGGTGCAGTTATCGCAGGAGTGGCAAGATCCTACCATGCAACCCACACCCACTTTGTCTCCTACTTTGAATTTTTGTACGTTGCTCCCCACCTCTGTCACCACTCCCACAATCTCATGTCTGCATAACCAATTGAATATAAATATTAACAATTAAATCATTGGATTAGTAGCTCAGAAGTCAGAAGTTGTGTAGCATTAATGAAAAATAGAATATTAATATAAATTCACCCAGGAACAAGGGGATAAATAGAAGAGCCCCATTCATTCTTGACCATGTGAAGATCTGAATGGCACATCCCACAATATAGAACTTTAAAAGCTACATCTTTCTCTCCAGTTTCCCTGTACATACAAATTAATAAAAGTCAATATTCTTGAACTTTAATTACATGGATATGTAAAAGAATCAATACAAGAAAAAAATATATATATATTAAAGAACCTCCTGGAGAATTTGAAGGGAGAGAGGAGACCAGATTGGTCTCTTGCTGCCCATCCAAAGGCTTGTTTGGGATGCTCTTCCTCTGGAAATTTGGCTGCCATTAGGATTTGCAGAGAGTAATAAAGGTTCAACAATATTATTTGGTGATGTCTTGAGAGCTATGTGAAAATGTTTATATATAGTGGAAGATTGTTGCTTTGGCTGGAGTTGTGACGTATCAGGTGAGCTTTTATTTGGTGATTGTGCTTGCGTATTTGCTGACCAGAGTAGGGGGAGGAGACAGAATAGGCAGACGAAAGTAGCAAGAAAAGTCGGTCAAATGTTTTCCAAGAAATTTGCCTTGTGAGTTCACATAAAAAATTTCTCATTCTTTTTTAAGCCTCCATTTAAAATTGAAAATAAATAAATAAATAAAATTTAATTTTAAAACCTACTGTTGATCCGCGCCATCGTTTTTATATATTATATATAGATTATAATATATTATAATATAATAAAAATTATTTTCTTTTTCTTTTAATTATTTTTTAATTTAAAAAAATAGATGAAATAATTAATATTATTCATAAAATAAAATATTACGGATTAACTAATTAATTTTTTAAAATTTTAAAATATAAATATTATTTAAATTAAATTTTAAAAACTAAATAATAATTTATCCGTAATATTATGTTGGAATCCGAATGTAATTCAGAGGCTGTTTGGTTGGCCAACTAAACACTCATAATTACCGATTGTCAATATACGCGTCGCCAATTGAAAAAATTTATAATATTTGGTTGACCAACTAAAAACTCTGATTATGATAAAATTTCTTTTTAATCAGTAAATTTTATAAGCTGCTTTTAGCGATTGGCAATTTGGCAATCGCACTTTTATACCAATCGCACATTTAATCATCACTTTACCAAACACTCCCTCATGTGAATTACTCGAAGCATACATTAAAGATGGTGTATATTAAGAGATGAAGTCAATATTTTCAATCAAGGAAGATAAAATTATAATCAAACAAGTACATATACATCGATTCTTTAACTCCCACTTATATCTAATTAATATCAAATTCAAAAATCAATATATATAAGTATAAAAACATTTGATATTTTAAAAAAATACACCCAAATAAATAATTTAATTAATTATTTTATTTACATAATAATATTATATTGACTAAAATTGTATTATTTTTTAATTATTTTTCTTTTTTTATATTTAAGATACATGAAAATATGATTTTGTCCTTGTATATGCTTATGATATAACTAAGGTCATCATATATTTGATAATCCAATTTAATATTTAAAATTAAATATATGAGCCAAATATCAAATGCGTCCTAAAATTAAGATTTGGGCTAGAGTTATGATCTGAAGTTACCGCAATTTAGAACAATTGTGCTTGATGGTGCTTCATAGTTGAACTCTTTATACACGACAGGCGACAAAGTCATGTTTGGGAAAGGGCGCGTATCCTCCTTAAATTCTTTTTTTTTTTTTTTTGCAAATTTTTTAGTAATTATTATTTATTCAATAAATTTTGAATTAATTAACACATTGGTTTCTATTTTTTAAAAAAAACTCACTAGTTAGTCTATATACTTTAATTATATCAATATAATTAATCATTTAATTTATTTTACCATTAAAATTTTATAAAATACTGAAATACCCTCCATTTATATTTAAACTTTTCATTCCAACTAAATTCAAATTTCAATCATTTTGTAATTGTGATAATTTTGTATGAAAAGATTGTTATAAATTGAATTCGTGATTTTATTAAACTATAAAATTAATAATAATTCAATAATTTGATTATAAGTTTTAAATTTTATTAAAATATTTTAAAATTATTATAAGAGAAAAAATTCTTTGTTTGCGCAATGTTAAAGCCTTACATCTACTTTTCAATCCAACAATATTATAAATTCTGTCATAAAATTCACAAATAAATTGATAAAAGTTCTAATAAAAAAAATTAACAAAAGGGATAATGAAAACAATGAAATATCTTCCCGTAATTGGTACTCAAAAAATAAGTAAATAAAAATATATCATTATTATATAAATAAATTTTAGTTTAATATTTCTTATTGCCTTGAAGAGTACAAACTTTTCAATCCCTCTCCCAATAAAAGCTACAAATCCAATTATTCTCTCCAGTAAAGACATAGAGGTAAAAAAACAAATATCAATAGATCACCTCAAAAAAGAAAATATTATCTATTAAATATACACAATTCTATTGTGAGTATTTATTTTTTCTTTTGAGAGATAAATGGAAGTTCATGTGAAATTTTATAATTTTTTCTTTTAAAAACTCACTTCTTAAGCACCATTTCCAAACTATTATGATATTATTTCTAAATTAATTAGATGAATTTGTGATTTTAGTTATAAAAGTTAAAAAATTTAAAAACAATTAAGGAACTATTTTTAATGTTGTTTGATTTATTGTAGTCTTGTAGGTTTGCCTATAATTAGTTTTAGGTTTGGCTAGATAATTCAAGAGAGCTCGATGTTTTATCTATTAAGCAATGTAATTTATAAACTTTATTCAATGTGTTGAGATGCTCATAATGGAATGTAATACTCAAACTAAAGAGAAAAATAATAAATATTGAGATAATTATTTTTCAAAAAATATAATTGTACCCACCTTTTTATTATTTTCTATATTCACCCCAACTACAGTGAAATAGAGACAATATCAGGGAACCATAATTGAACCATCAAATTAATATCTAACCATAAAAACTTCTCTTTTCACTTTATAATCACAAAATTCATAAACAAATAAAAGAAAGAGAAACAAATTTCGTGACTTTACTAATTCCAAAAATGAATCCTACAAAGTACCTAAGCAACAATTCCAAAATCAATTCCCAAAATATCAACATATTGAAAATGGAAAACGTCTACGAAGAAAGAGGGAGATTACATAAAGTAATCATAGGCGTCGAAAGTGAGGAAGTTGTGGATGCGCTTAATTGGACTATCTTGGAAGATGGGCCATTAGCCACAAAGAAAAGAGACTGCCATTTACTTTGAGGCAGCTCCACGGCATACAAGAACCTATAGAGAAAAGAGATGACCACTAATAGTTATGATTTGCTCGCTTGACTTGGAAAATTGATAGAGACATAGAAGGAGAGCTTCATCTTTTTTTTTTTCTTTTTTGTTTAGTAATGTACCCTTGTTAATGGGTAGCTGCATGAAGAGAGTTTTTGATATTGGATTCAACCAAAAAGAGCTCATGATTTGTTTGGTCATGGAGCCAACAAAGAGTTTCTTGCCACTAAGCTCATTAAGGGTTTTGTTTGGCTTTGACAAAGATGAACGAAGACTGATTTCAACTATGTGGATATGAGGCACGTCGACGATTGTTGCAAGGATGATCCTTGAGGAGAATGGATGGTCGATGGGTGTGGAATCAGAGTCAGGGAGCCTGTTGGAATAGATGGAACAAAGGTTGGTGAAGGAGGTGGAGTAGCAATTGTCTTCACTTGATGGAGTGTCTATAGTGGCTTTGTTAAAGATTTTTAGGGCTTCATTTGTTTGGCTTTTGGCTATTAAAAAATAAAAATAAGGTTAATTTTGTGCCTTACACAAAGAGAGAGAGAACCAACAAGCATTGGTTCAGGTAAAAGGGATTCGAGTCATTTAACTAGATGTTTCAAATTCAAGTCCTGAGAATGTAATGAACGTTGTTGGGAGCACAACCCCCATAAAAAGGGCTAAACCAAAAGGTTGTTCAGAGGAACAAGGGCAACCCAAATACTGGGCGAAGTACCGAAAAAAAAAAGAAAGACAGAGAGCTCAAGATATTTGAGGGTAGTTTAGTCTTTTAATAATCATTGACTTCACTTTTTAGTTGATCCCATAGTAAAGCACACAAATTTAGATAGAGAGAACATCTTGAAGAATTGAATATTAATGCATTTTTTTAAAAGATAGGCTCATTAGTAACAAAAATCAAGGATAAAATATTGCCCTTTTAATAATTTCAACCAATTGCAGTCTATTATTATTTTAATGTCATAATTACACTAATGTATAGAGCTAAAAGTTATGGTTACAGATGCAAAATATTACTTCTTTCGTCTCAAAATAAATGTTCTGATATCATTTTTAATATGTCCTAATTTAATTATTTTATTTCATAATTTAAACTATATTTTTTCTTAATATTTCAATAATACTCTTATATATTTGATCTTATATAATTAATATAAATTTAAGAAAATAAAAATATTTATTACCTTTGAAAAATAGGAGATGATTGTATTTAATTAGGAGAGAGATATTAAAATAATAAAAGAAATTGTTATACTTAATTAGGAGAGAGTAAATGTTAAAATAGTATAAAAAAAATTTCTTAATATTTGTATATTTTATAAGTAGGATATTTATTTTAGAACGGAGAGAGTATTATTTAGACTTATTTAATTTAGAGAAAATTACACTATATACGTTATTTTTTGTTTTCTATTCAATAATATGGTTAATTTTTCTTTTTTCATTTTTATACTTTTATATATTTCGAATTTACGTTCTTTAAATTTATATTTTTCTTTCTTTACTGTTTCTTTGCTTCTTTGGCTTTATCTGTTTCTCTATTTTTTTTTTCTCTCTCTATCATGCAAGCGCAAAAAAAATCTTTATGTCCAATTCTTCAAGAATCTCTTCATCTGTTTGGCATCCAATAATTAGAAAGAGAAAATATGTGAAAATCTTATCATGTGTTTTCTCTTTCCACTTTGTTTCTTTGGATTTGGTTGGATAAAGACTTAATTGAAATAGGGTTTTATCATGGCTTTTGCAGCTTCTTCTTGTTCCCCTTGCAAAAAAATTTCGTCAATCAAAAAATCGAGTTAGAGTTTTCACTTTTATGTGTTAAGAAGTGTAAAAAATTATCTAGGATTAGTTTAGATATGAGATTAGTCAAAAAAATTTCAAAGAAAATGGATTCTCATTCTTCTCCTGTTGTTAATGTTGAAAAGAGTTTGAAAATGAGAAAAATTATTTTGAAGAATGAAATTTGCAAAAATGTGATATTAGTTTTAAGGCATTTTTGGTTATTAAATTTGGTATTTGTTTGTAATATGTTTATTATATAATAGTTTTTATCAAGGAATTGCTTATTTATTTTTTACTTACTGTAAAAAACTGATGTTGTTTGGTTGTATCTATTGGAAAAGAATGCCCCTTATTTGTTGGTTGATTTTGATTTTGGTTGGTTTTGTGTTAATTTTTAGTATATTTCTTTATTTTATAGTATATGTTTGTTGTATGTTATTTTTTATTAGTTGTTTTGTTTTTGTTATATGTTTAGTTGATTTTAGATATATGTTATCATGTTTTGAAGTATATTTTTACTAATGATTCTGTTTTTATTATTTGTTTGGTTGATTTTAAGTTCTAGTGGAGATTTTGAGAGTTATTTTTAGAAGATTTTGACATGTTGAGACTATCTCAAAAAATACCATAAAATTGAAAATATTTAATTAGTGAGCAGTATATTTGTAAACTTCATTTTGTAACCTTATTTTTGAATTTATTTTTCATTTATTTTGATATTTTTATAAACACTGCTTTAATTTAATTGATAGCAATTGGTAGCTATTTAGAGTTTTTGTAAAACTCCTTTAGTTTTAAGGTATTTTTTGTTATTAAATTTGGTATTTGTTTGTAATATGTTTATTATATGATAGTTGTTGTCAAGGAATTGCTTATTTATTTTTTGGTTACCGTAAAAAATGATGTTGTTTGATTGTATTTGTTGGAAAAGAACGCCCCTTATTTATTGGTTGATTTTGATTTTGGTTATTTTTGTATTAATTTTAGGTATATTTTTTTATTTTTATAGTATATGTTTGTTGTATGTTATTTTTTATTAGTTATTTTGTTTTTGTTATATGTTTAGTTGATTTTAAATATATATTATCATATTTTGAAGTATATTTTTACTAATGTTTCTGTTTTTATTATTTGTTTGATTGATTTTAGGTTCTAGTGGAGATTTTGGGAGCTATTTTTGAGAAGATTTTGACATGTTGAGACTATCTCAAAAAACACCATAAAATTAAAAATATTTAATTAAGAAGCAGTATATTTGTAAACTTCATTTTGTTACCCCATTTTTGAATTTATTTTTCATTTTTTTAATATTTTTGTAAATACTCCTTTAATTTAACTGATAGGAATTGATAGCTATTTAGAGTGAGATAGCTATTATATTAGCAAAAAGGGTTAATTTAATATAATTGTATTTACAATTGTAAAATGGTAACTCAATTGAAATCCAGATAATATATATATATAGGTTAATTACGATTTATCCTTATAGAATGGTCAAATACTTTAAATTTTCTTTCATTTTTTTAAAATATATTAACTTCTTGAAAAATGTCATAATATATTACTAAATTATTCCGTCCAATTTTGTTATCAGTCAACTCTTAGTCAACCCTATAAAAGTAGTAAAAAAATAAAAATATTGTCAACCCTATAAAAGTAGTAAAAAAATAAAAATATTGTTGCTCTTTATTTTCAATTAATTACATTTTATTTTTGTTTTAAAAAAAAAATTTAAGATTAAAAAATATAATTTCATACTTTAGACAAATTTAAAAATAAAAATATTTTTTATTACATATTGCTCCTCGTACTACAGCATTATTACATGATGAGAAAACAGATGACAAAATTCTCAAAACTTTTCTTTCAAATGAATCATACTAATTCACTAGGTAGACTTGATTGTATTAGCAATATCAATGACAAATCTGTATCTAACATCAGCTTTTAAAATTCGCTCCATTGCAGTGTTCACATAATCAATTGGGATAACTTCAATGTCTGCTGTTATGTTGTGTTTGGCTGCAAAATCAACCATTTCTTGTGTTTCTTTTATTCCCCCAATGGCACTACCACTCACCATCTTCCTCCCTATTAATAATAACAACAGTGATTCATAATTAAAAAATGACAAGGTAGAAATAAGAGACACTCATTAACTAACTAAATAACTAATAATTACCTATAAGCAAAGGGAAGACTGGTAGCTCAAGTGGCTTTTCTGGGGCTCCAAGTAAAACTATCTTTCCATTAGACTTCAATAGACCAATCAAAGGCATGAGAGGGTGCATTGCTGACACCGTATCAATAATTCCATCCAATGTGCTCATTGCAGCCTATACCACAAAATAATTATGAATTAGGCAAAAAAAAAAAAAAAAAAATTAGGCTACATTTGGAATTGGATTGAAAATATTCAAAATTCATAGAATTTATTTAAATTTATGAAATTAGAAGTCATAAAATGTAAAATCAATATAATTAATAAATTCCATTTATTAAAATAAAATTTTTAAATTTATTATTTACATTCTCATATATTCATATTTAATTAAACGATCAAAATCTCTAAATTATTAAAGTTATTAACTTGTTTTGTATTTTTTAATACACCTCCAAATGTTAAATTTCAATAAAAATTAATAAAATTTCAGATATATAAATAATTTATTATAAAAATACATATAAATAATTACTAATTAGATGTGCATAAGTTCAACAAAGCACTAACACAGAAGTTTATCATCAATAAACTTCATCATGACAAATTAAGGTAGAGGGTAGTTTTAGAATAATAAAAAATAATAAAATCTCACAAATAAGTGAAATGATGAATTTTATCAATTTCCTCGTCTTAAGTGAGATTTTAAACCTTAAAAAATAATGAATTTGGAAATATAATGGAATTTACTAATTTTATGAATTATATGTACTTTTAATAATCAAACAATAGATTTTAATAAAATATATAGATTTGGTAAATTTTATTACTCAAAATCCCTCTATCCAACCATTTTAATGAAGAAAATTTATTATAACTATTTTGATGATTGATAGTTCATGTTAGCCTAATTTTCAACAGTTGAAATTTTATTTTATATTATAATTATTCACTTTTAAAATTTTCAAAATTTTATTTTTTAAAAAATCTCAATCAATAGTGGTAGATATTAGACTAAAATGACCCATCGCTTCTTCTGAGTGAGAATCGTACTCGTTGTTAGTAAACAAAAAATAATGCAAGGCTAAAGTTAAATACCTGAATTTGATTATGGTCACGGCTAACCAGAAATGAGTCGGCACCAAGACGTTCAATAGCTTCCTGCTTCTTATTAGCTGAGGTGCTAATCACTGTCACTTTAACCCCCATAGCTTTGGCAAATTTGACAGCCATATGACCAAGCCCACCAAGCCCGACAACCCCCACATGCAAACCTGGTTTGTCAAGCCCATAGTATTTCAATGGGCTATACACTGTAATTCCAGCACAGAGAAGCGGAGCAGTAGCATCAAGAGGCAAATTATCTGGAATAAGAATAACAAAGTGCTCATCGGCCACAATGAAGTCAGAGTAGCCACCATAAGTGGTGGCTCCGTCATAGTATGAAGCACCGTAGGTAAGTATCATTTGTGGGCAGTAATTTTCAAGATTTTGAGTGCAGTTATCACAAGAGCGGCAAGATCCTACCATGCAACCCACACCCACTTTGTCTCCCTCTTTGAATTTTTGTACTTTGCTGCCCACCTCTGTCACTATTCCCACGATTTCATGTCTGCATTGGAAATTTAATACAAACATTATCAAATAAATCATTGGATTAGTAGCATTAATGAAAAATAGAATACAATAAAAATTTACCCAGGAACAAGAGGATAAACAGAAGAACCCCATTCATTCTTGACCATGTGAAGATCTGAATGGCACATCCCACAATATAGAACTTTAAAAGCCACATCTTTCTCTCCTGTTGCCCTGTACAAACAAATTAATAAACACAACTACAATCAATATATTTTTTTCTACAGTATTCACTTATATTTATATGAAACATCAAATCATCAATCAATCTAGTATATCTGCAATACATAATATAATCACATACTATAGTAAAAGAAAATTAATTGGAAATCTGGGTCATTTTCAGATAGTGCTACAAGACCTCTTACATTGGAATCCATGGCTATGGATCCGAATCTAGTCGAGAAAAACTAAAATTTTAATATGAAAAGAATTAATAATTAAAGAACCTCCTGGAGAATTTGAAAGGGGAAAGGTGGCCAGATTGGTCTCTTGCTGCCCATCCAAAGGCTTGTTTGGGATGCTCTTCCTTTGGAGATTTGGCTGCCATTTTTTTTTTCCTTTTCTCTTTATGAAGAAGTAGCACAGAATTTGCAGAGGGTGAAGATGATAGTAAATTAATAAAGCTTCAATAATATTAGCGATGGGTATGAGAGGTTTAGGAAAGTGTGTATATATAGTGGCCATCGGCTTAGAATGATGACGTATCAGGTGAGCATTTATTTGGTGCTTGCGTGCGTATTAGCTGACCATATGGCCAAAGTGAATAAAAATCCGTGAAATGTATTCCGTCTTTCCAAGAAATTGCATTATGATTTATGAGCAGACATCAAATTTTGTTACTGATTTATTAATAATAATAATAATAATAATATCATTTTCTTATTATTTGGAAGAAAAATCAAATTTACCTTTGATTTCAAGTATATCATTTTATTAATTTACTGTCTAAATTTCTATTAGACTTAATTAAAATAATAATGCAATTAATTAAATTTATAAAATAAATAAAATAATCTAAATTTAAAATAATAATAATAATATGGTATATGATAAATTTAAGTGTCAATTTGATTTTTTTAATTTTCTAATTAATAATGAAATAAAAAAAATTCCATTAATTTTGATTTGGAAGATAATAACAATAAAATTTGAAATTAAGGTATAATTATTTAACAAAATATAAAATACAATTTATAATCTCAAGAAAAAACTAAGATAAATTTATCAAATTACTTTAGATGATGGATAATTATTAAAAAAATTTAATATTTAGAATAACAATTAATATATATATTTTTTTAAATCACTAGAAATTCTAGAATGTTAAGTGCAATAAATCAATTTTTGTGTGTCTTCAATTACAAAGTTATAGCGTTTATCATTACCTAAATAAATATTGAATAATTGTAAACAATCCCATGCTTGAAAGAATATCCAAATTTGAGCTTTTTAAATTAAATGATTTCTTCAATTTTACACACACATTCTACAATCAACTTTAAATTATTACAAATAATAATCCTATAGTTATAAAATTCAAACTGGGATTAGATCTGAATTAATTTTTTTATTAAAATCGATCAGATAATCAATGAATAAATCTAGGCGATCACGATAAAAATGAATTATTCAATTAATTTTTTAATTGTGTTTAACAAGTTAAATTCGTTGAGGTGGTTAATAAGCTTTTCACTACACTAAATAAAGTTATTGGGATTGTCTTCTCAAATTTAATACTTAATATTATGATATAAGTATTAGTTTAATTACAAATCTCCTTCAATCTAAGAAATTATATTGATATTAATATTAATGAATATTAATGTTAATCTAAGATATTATATTAATTATTATATTTTTATGTATCAAAATTTTAATAAGTAATTTTATTATATATTTAATTTAAATACAGTTTAATTCCAATTCAATATCTTCATTAATTCTATCATCAAATTCTATATGAAATCTTGAATAATCTTTGTTTGATTGTTTTTTTAGAAAGCTTGTTTAAAGATTTGTGCCTATACTTTTGTAATTTCACATAAGCTTAATTTTTTAAAGGATTATTTAATATATGGAGAATTTTTTTTTTTTAAATAGTTATTGATTTTAAATTTTATTATATAGGTTTGGTTACATGGAAAAAGAGAAGTATGAAAATGTGAGAATTAGAATAACTAAAAGGAAAAGTTATAATAATTTGAAATTGAAATGTAAATCTATCACATATATGGCATGTAATAATTTAGTATTGAAATATTATTTGTTATTTTTTTTACCGGTTTATTCCCCCTACTTAAGAATGAAAAACAAGTAATAAATAAATCAAAATTTATTGCTATTATCTTATAAATATAGAAAAAAATTTATTCTCACCCATCTATTTAACCCTTGATGAACAAATATAATTCTATGGTGAATTTGAAATAAATAAATTATAAATATAAAAGTCATTTGTTATTATCCAAACCTAATAGCATATAAGAGTGAGTATTCGATTAATTCAGTTTATAGTAAAATTGATGCAGGTTAATAAGTTTTGGAGTTTTTTCATATTTATATTTTTCTCCTTCATCTTCTCTCATATAATAATTTTGGATTTTCCTGATCTGAACCTGGTTAAATTTTATTGCTTCTACCAGGCCGTTGTCCGACCCTGCAACCTTATCGCTATTAATGCATTAATTTATTGTTAGACACCTTTTGGAATTTTAGAATTTTCTCAGTCATAATCAACCAATCCAAAAATTCTTCTTGTTGGATACTTCCACGAAACTCAAGAATTTCCGTCCTCGTACCAAATTTCCAACACATAAAATCTTCTTCATTTGGTCTGCGATGTCTGAGAAACTTCCCCCTCAGAACTACTATCATTCTTAGTTAGATCACCATATTCCTTCTCTTGTTCATAATTCATACCTCTTTTAATGGGATTTTTTTTACCTTGATTTGATCTTATGGTTCATTCTTTGATACCAAGGCTTTCGCTACTCATGAGAGAATGGTAAAGATCAACTAATATTATAGTTTTTCCATATTTGTATTTTTCTATTTTTGGTACTTTTATTTTTCTTATTTACTTTTGGTAAAAAACTTGTTTTTAGGTGTCGTTTAAGACATTATCTTAGTTTTGATTTGTTTGCTTATTTATGTTAGTTTTGATTTGTTTCATTATTTATGTAAATCTAGAGATTTATTTATTTTTTAGAATAAATTAACATATTAGGATCACAGGATTTCTGGAGGCAATGTTCTCTATATATATATTTTGCAAATTTTACGGTTTGGAAAGATTAATATTTAATATAATTTTTCTCTTTGAAAGACAACTTATTCCAAATTTTAACATTCTTTTGAATCAACGATCTTTATCACCTATTAATTTTCACTTTTGAATCAACATATTCTTAAAAAGTTTTCGCTATTAAAACTTTTAACTCGTTCCTTGAAAATTATGCCACTAAATAGAGGATGCCAAAGTATATTTGTAGAGGACGTTTATAACGGTCACACAACAACTCAAATGGAGTAGCATGTGAATCAAATGAAGGAACACATGATACAAATACTAAATCAGTTATGCATGATACAAATGCCAAATCAGTTAATCCATTGGATGGATGAGTTTTTGATAAATCAAATTAATATTTAATCTTTATGTTTCAAAAATAATGTCAAATGGCAATTGAGATTTACCTACAATATCATATAATTATCTCGATAAAAAAATATTATTATTTACTGCAATAATTTCATATATTGAAAATCATAATAATATTCGGGAATTGCATCATGCCACAACACAAATTTATAAATATTTTTTTCTACCATGTCTGATTCTCGATTCCTTAAAAAAATTTTAATTGAAAATCAAATTAAAAATCGTTTGACTGATTGGATGAGAAATATAATGAATATTGAAAATTTTCATATTCTTAATGAGTATTTTCAAGTGAGAAGAAAAAATATATCAAGTCAAAATTGAGGTCAAGTTTTCTCAATCCAAGACAGAATGATGCAGGGCGAAAAAGTATTGGGGTTTTCCATATTTGCTTTTTTTTTTTTCCTTTTTAGTATTTTTATTTTCCTTATTTATTTTTGGTAAGAAACTTATTTTTAGACGTCATTTAAGATATTATTTTAATTTTGATTTGTTTTCTTATATTAGTTAGTTTTAATTTGTTTCCTTATTTATGTAAATTAAATGATTTTTTTTTTTTTCAGAATAAGTTACTACATTAGGATCTTGATGTTTATGGAGGCAGTGATCTGTATATATTTTATAAACTTTAGGATTTGAGCATATTATAATTTAATACAATTTTTTCTATTTGAAAGACAACTTATCCCAAATTTCGGCATTCTTTTAAAACAATTACATGAAAAAAGCTGAAATTTGAGATGAATTATCTTTTAAAAAGAAAAAAAAAATTGTATTAATCATAATCTCCCAAACCTTAAAGTTTATAAAATATATAAAGAGCATTGCCTCCAGAAATCCTAGGATCCTAATATGATTTTATCCCGAATAAGAAATAAATCACTAGATTTATATAAATAAAAAAACAAATAAAAAAAATTAAGTAAAAAAATAAATCAAAACTAAGATAATGCTTTAAATAGCACTTAAAGACAAGCTTTCTACCAAAAGTAAATAATAAAAAAAAAAAAGAAAAACATCAAAAAGAAAAAAAATGCAATATGAAAAAACTCTAATCCTTATTGGCCTGCATAAAAAATTAAATAGACCGAATCTAAAATTTAGATAATTGAATTGAATCGATTTATAAAAAAAAAAAATCGAACTACACTGATGTCTTTATAAGACGAACAAAATCGAATTGATATATTTTAATTCGGTTAATTCAATTAATTTTGTTTTTATTGTTTTCTTTAACCTGCTTAACAATTCAATTTTAATCCCTATTAAATTACATCTTTTTTGATAATATTTGTAGAGAATTATAATAATTTCAGTTAAAAAAATAAAAATAGATAATTACATAAAAAAATCAATATTTAATAATCAAATATATTTTTAATTAAAGTCCATAATATACGATAATTCAAAGAAATAACGTAAAAATAAAGTAAATAATAGTCCATTACAGTTTCAATTTGTAAATTACATTGATTGCAGAAAATTACAGAAAATAATATTGAAATTGAGTTATAAAAATCAAGTCCAAATTACAGAGAAAACTATAAAGATTAACATATAAATATCAATAATTCAAATATAATTTACAACCTACAACTCAAATAATAACATTTTCAGTTCATAATCAAACTCCAAATTATTTTGACTTAAAACTATATAGAATCACATAAAAGAAAATGTGAATAAAGTTCATATAAAAACTGAAGAGAACTCATAATTTCAAATTACTCCATAGCTTCTTAATTGTTCTGTATTGAATGTAATTGATAAGAAAATAAAATATAACAAAATGACAACTGTTAGAAAATCATTAGCAAACTTTGAAATGAAGTTTGCATGAAATATCATGACAAAAAATTACTTTATTGATTCAATTTACACATAATAGAAAATTACTTTGTAAAGAATAGATTCAACAATTTGTAAAAGTAAAACATCAAATTACCTAAGAAAAAAAGTGAAGCCAACTTAATATCAATTACAATTGTTGATTTTAATGACATTTTTTAGAGTTCTACAAATTAAATTGATTGTATTAGTTTTATAATCAAGAATAATATAAATATGTAGAAGAAAAAATTATGCAAATATATATACCATTTTCTAAATTCTCAAGTGCATCTATTTATTCTTCTACATTCAATGGAAGTAATACATTTCATGTCACTTGTGCAAGAATAAGAAATCTATGGTTATTTATTTTTCACCATGTTAAAATGTCAAGGCCATTATTTTCAAACTCAATTTCTTCATTCAAATACCTTTCAACCCCACCACCTAACAACTCAATCTTGAATTTTTTGTTTCAGATTCCACCAATCTTTTCACTTCCAATATTGGATCATTAGTCTCTACATCATTTGTCAAATTAGGTTGCTCCCTATTTCACTTTGATTTGTGGGTGAAATTCTTTCTTTTTATTCATTACGTAGAGAAAGCAACATTTATTTTATACTAATCTCTAAAGATTCGCCCATTTTACCCCATACACCTTAGAAATAATATATTGAACCCAATCAAATTTGTGTCAAAGATTAAGAACAATAACAGTATCAATCAAATGAGTCATCCTTGAAGGATCTCCCCAGTATTTATCTTATTTTTCTTTCATTTTTTTAGCCATTATGGATACTTAATGTCATCACTCTTTGTCCACTCATCCAATAAATGATAAATCATATAAAATTTATGGAAAAAGCTATTGGATGTCACATACAAAAAACTATAAATTCACAATGTAAGTTCATAATATTATTTTTTGTATATTTGTCACAATAAAATTATATAAGTGATAACTCAAACTTTTTTATCATGATAATAATTGTCATTAGTACCGTTTTATATGATAATATAATTGTTATCACAAATTTAATATTACTAATGATAAATAAAAATCATCACAAATCACAATAACTTTTAGTCACAATTTCGTGATAATATTTTGTTATCACCAAATATTTTTCTATGATAATTTTTCAATATTTATGATAATTTTAATTGTCATAAAATAAATGATTTTTTGTAGTGATTACACATATTGTTTATTAATTTATTACTTAAATTCATTGTTAATCCTAAATCCTAAACTTTAATTTATTGCATAAAAATGCTCCGACTTTAATTTGATTGGACCAATAACCTTAAAGTCGGATTGTGATCAAAATCTCATTAAAATTCATATGTGCCATCTTCTTTAGTATTTTTAATATTTTTCACTCGAAACGAGATGTCACATAAGCATCTTTCAGATCAAACACACTGGATCCATGCTTTTCATGCCTCCCAATGCCCAAAAAGTAACTCCCCTTTCTCTTTCTAAAATAAAAATCAATGAGGATACATAGAGAAGGAAACATAACAGAGAAAGCACACAACTTAAATTTGCTAATCTCTCTCACTTACAAATCGTCACCATAGAAACAAATAAGAAAAGTGGCACCAAAAAGCCATCACCTTCAGTAGCCAAGGAATCGTCGCCATCATCCGCTCATCAGTCATCGACCAAACTATCATGACTAGCAATGGACATGAGTAAAGCTCCTCATTGTTGAAGCTTTTACGCTTGGATTCATTGCTATTGTTGAATTATAGCCTGTCACCAATCAAATTAGATTGACACTTGCAGAGGGGCCTGTTGCCATTACCAGAAGTCGCCAATATGAGCTCCATCATCATGCACCATTTAATCTCTACACCATCATTGATCGGATTGAGCTTCCCAAGGTAGCCATCATTGAGAGCCAGTTACTCAATGACTCTCATCCTCGATTGCGATTCTCAAGCATTGCTCTTATTGAACAGCGATCAGCCCAGGTTGTAAGCCATTATTAGGACTTTATTTAACGTGTCGCTTGAGCTCTTCCGATCATTCTCGGTTGCGAAGAGTCCTTCTTCTTCGATTTTATCTTTGCACTTTTGATTTTTGAGTTTTTTTTTTTTCTTTTGGTTTTTCATATTTCTTTGTTGTTTTCATCTTATTTTCTTTATTAAAATTTAGTTAATTGTATATTAAAACAGCAAAGAAAAGGAGAGAGAAAGGAAAGTTACTTTTTGGGCACCAGAAGGTGTGAGAGCATGGGTATGACGTGTTTGAGATGAAAGATGCTTACATGATATTTCGTTTAGCGTGAAAAATATTAAAAATGCTGAAGAGAATGCCACACATGAGTTTTGATGAGATTTTAGCCGAAAACCAGCTTCGAAGTTCACTAGTATTATCAAATTAAAGTTGAAGTAATTTTGTGTAACAAATTAAAGTTTAGGGGACAATGATAAATTGAAATGATTAATTCAATGATAATGGATATAATTTAGCCCTTCATCATTAATCCATGCATGATTGTAGTGTTAAAAAAAAAAAAAAAGTTTACTTTGTTTATTAGTAAAAAACATCTTTGAATTTTTTTATTTTTGGCTATTGAGTCCTTATAATAATTTTTTTACTGATTAAGTCTTTCAATTTTTATTTTTGGATACATCGAGTTCTTTTTTAACATGATTAAATAAAAATAACAATCAAAATTTAATGTATTTATTATTACTTTGCCTTCAAGCCAAAATAAAATAAATTCGCTTCTCAATTCAACTAAATAAATAAATAATCCCCTTCTAAATTCCACTATTTCTACAACAAAGACAATTAAAATCAACATTATTAGATCTAAAAGTGAAATGATTTATTTATTAGCGGAATATCTCAAGAATTTGAATTCTTATATTCTTTGTGTCTTTAAAGAAAAACAGACAAGTAAGGTAAATGTGTCTCTAAACTTATGATTCATTTTTATGCAACAAGCTATATATTTGATTTTGGTCCTATTTAAAAAAAAATTAAATTTAATTAATTTTTTAATCCAATTTTTAGTGAAAAGGATATAATCCAATCCCATGGGGTATTTCGACCTTGAGTAAGAGCAAACCATACCAAATTGATATTTTTATGAGAAATATAAATTATATTTTATTTGATATAGCAATCAACATTCGATGGTAATTTTGTCTGTCATGTTAGGTATTTATTTCGTATATATATATCGCTTAGCAAACGAGAAGGGTAAATATTTTATTATTATTATTTTGTATTCAAATTGAGTTCAAGTCGGATTTGAATAATAGTAATATTTGTCCTGAATTCAACCCAATTATATATATTATGTATATTATTATTATTTTTTTAATGTAATATTTATATTTAATTTATAATTATTTTTTATGTGAAATATAAATTATATTGTATGAATATGTGAAAAAAATACATAAATAATATATAATTTTTAAAGAAAAATAAAAAATAAAAAATATATAAACTAATATTGCCGCCTCGCCCCAAAGTGGAATGAATATTTATAATTATAAACGAGTCGGGTTCATATTTATAAAATACGATCCAAATTTAACCCGTTGTCATATCTAAGTTTACCAGTTTAACAAAAAAACAAAAAATAACCAATGCACATTTTTTTTTCTTTTCTTTTTAAAATTTTATCATTATTGTAGGTAAATTATTATTTCATCCTTGACTATAAGTCAATATTTTTATTCAGTCCCTTTTTTAAAAAAAATGTACTAAAAAGTCCCTAATTTTCAATTCCATCTACTAAATGGTCTCTCCCTCCATAATTTTAACAAATTCCAACATATTCATGAATAAGAAATAAAAAAAAGACAAACTTACCCTCTCTTTCTCCTCAACCATTTTCTTTTTCTCTCCCTTTTAAATCTATGTTTAATATATGAAACTCCCAAATTACAACCTTAATTTTCTTAAATTAGTTACAACTCTGAGCCAACCTTTTCTTCAAGGCCCAAAAAATTAAAGCTTCAAATAAGGAAACGCAAATTAAACCCATCCAACATCAATATTTGCATTTGACTAAAAGATATAAGAATTTCTCTTGGATTTGTCAGTCTAAGATTCTAAGCAGAAGACAATATACTTTTATATTTTTGATTATTTTTCGATTTAAAGAACCATTCCATCTTAATTGAAAAACCATCATGCTCAAGAGCCAGTCGCTAGGTGGCCATCGCGATTAACAACTGGGGTTCAAATATGCTTCTCTCCCTCACAATCCATCTTTTTTTTTCTTTCTCATTTTTCTTTTGTCACAACCTATGAGAAGAGGAAGAGGAGTTACGACGGTTGTTGCTACCATCACCACCGCAACTAAACAAGTTATTATACCAAATGGATTTGCACCTCAAAATATTATAAATGAAAAAGTACCCAGATATAGAGGAGTTTGGAAAAGACCATTAATATATTCGTCGCCTAGATAAGAGATCCTTGGAAAATGACGAGGGCCTAGCTTGGCACTTTCAATTCTGCAGAGGACGTTGCTCGTGCCTACGACACTACAACTCGTACCTTTTGCATGTGCACCTACGACTAAAACCAATTTTCCCATCTCTTCCTCTTAATTATCTCCTTTTGCCTACCAAAATCCTCTCGACCTTATCATGGATCACCATATTTATACGTAAAATGCATTTCAAGAGTGGCATTTATGTAAATCCCTAGAGACCCACATCTAGCAATCTAAGCAGTATTATAAAAGGAAGCCAGATGGTTGACTCGCAAGATTATGTGGCGGCATTGTTTGCTTTGAGTCATGGAAGCTTGAGATTTAAAGGATTGGCTAAGAAATCAAGAGCAATGGAGATGTTAAGGGAGATAGAAGAGGTAGGGAGTGAGAGAGTGAGAGAGAAAGCAAAGGAAAATTTGCAAAAGGTGCAAAGAAGAAGCGAGTATGATGAGGAAGCTGATTAAGAAGTAGTATTAGAATCAAGTGGACTTAGTCGGACTGGGAACCATGTTGGTAGAGGTGTTCAAAATATATATTCTCCAAACTCATCAAATTTCTAATTGTAAAATTGTAATTTTTAAACTGATGGTTAAAGATAAGAAATGTTTGTGTTTGTTATTTGCAATTCCTCATCCATGCCAGTGTAATTTCCTAGGTTTCTCCATTTGGAGGTGTTAGGTGGAGTTAGTTATGGGTTTAAATTTAAATTTAAGAGAGATGAGATTGTATGGAAAATGAGATTTTATTTTTTTATTTTAATAATTTTAATATATAATTTTGATAATTAAAAAGAGTGAGAAAATGGCAAAGAAGGGGAGGAGGGTAAATTTATCTTTTTTTTTTTTTTATATATATTTTTGATTAGTGAAATATATTGAAATATGCTGAAATTATGGACAGAGGGATTCAACAGTAAATAAATTTAAATATTAGAGATATTTTAATATATTTTTAAAAAAACAGTCTGATTAAAATTTTGACACAAAATAAAGGATGAAATAATAATTTGCCTTATTATTATTTGAAAAAGAAATGGAGCGAAGACTGGACAGCCCTCATGTCACGTGCATCACCACCACCTCAACACAACTCCTTATCGATTCGAAGCCCAAAATTGAAACACTCAAAATCTGATATCTGAGAGCGATACGTAACCAAATACTAAACGCATAAAATTAGTGTTTCTAAAATCCATACAGTATCCTTCCATTTAACTTCAATTAAAACGTCGCCGTTTTATCCTCCTTCACCTTCATTCCTCCACCATTAAAATATATTTAGAGGGAAAACCAAACCATTGATGCCAAAAAAGAAAAAAAAAGAAAAAAAAAAAAAAACTCAAATTTGACGATGATCTCCAGATACTTTACACATTGATTTTTTTTTCTTAATTTTTGGAGAAAATCTAAAGAGAGAGAAAGAAAGAAGTTAGTGTTTAATGGCGGAGCAGAGAAACAGGTGGAACTGGGAGGTGAGTGGTTTTGAGCCTAGGAAGTCATCATTGTCGTTATCGTCGGCGTCGGGTGAGCCGGAGGAACACAGAGTGGCTGCTCCGCTTGTGCGGAGGTACTCGATCTCTGCTGCGGCTTCGTCTTTGCCGGTAGAGAATTTGGAGTTGTCGAAGCAGGCTTTGGTTTCTAAAGTTCACCGATTGAAGGATAAAGTTCAGGTGATTTTCTTTTAGTTTTTTTTCCACCGGATGCATTTTGAATTATATGTTCATTATTATTATTATTATTATTGTTGTGAGCTCATTAGTTGTGAGTTTGAGTAATTAGTGGTGATGTGGAAAATGTTGGTAAAAATTTGAGTAACAAGGAAGGGACTGAGTTGTTTTCTGACTGTATTAACGATGAGTTAGCGGCACCAACATTTCCACTAACAATGTGAAATTTGTCTATGGAGAACTGGATTGAATAAGAAGGATAAGGTCGGTTGCAATCCATGTAGCTTTTAAGTTCAAAATAGAGTTGCGTTCACTTGAAGGAAGGAGGTAACTGCTTTCCAATATTTGTCAGCAGTTTTTTTTTGGGCATACGTAGTGTAATTTTTGCTTAATATAGAGGGAAAAAAAGTAGCATGTAAAGATTTTTTGGGGTGCTTTTCTTCTCTTTATCATTCTTTTCCTTGTTCTTCCTCGTGAATTTGAAGGGGATTTGGAAGGATAGGCATACGAGCATAAATTTAGAGGAAATTAAGTTTTGGGTAATGCGTGTTGAAGTGAATTCATTTATGCACATCATAACATAAAATTAGTTTTGAGGCCAAGACCCTGTTTTCCAGCCTTGTAATGTTATGAACAGGTTCAATTGCAATCTCATTTGCATTGGTGTTTTCTAAAACTATTTATGGGATCTACCTCTCTCTAGAAGTAAATTATGGAAAGGGAGAGATGATACTTGTTGGAAATACTTGCAGTACGGTGCTTTGCAATAGAATAATTGTGATTGAATAAGTTAGTTGAGGCCTTAAAGTAGAACCATATTGCATTTTGAATTTGTTGTTTTTTAATTTTGAAAACTATTATTCACAATACAGGATGCTCCCTGCTGATCCTGCAAGGTTTGAGTTGCTAGAGTACAGTAATTCTTTGTGCTGTTCTAATCACTCTGCCTAATTTGAGTAATTAGATTGCTTTAGTGGGGTTTTCACTTTAATCTGTTGGATGGGTAAAAATAATTCCTTCTTCTGGATGGCCTTTGTATTCGTTTTAAGTTTGAAGAAAGGCTTGTGATCATGTAAAGGATTTATTTGTTTGTTTATGTGAACTAGGAGAAGTTATTCATCTATCTCACAACCAAGTTGAAGAGAAATTTGCAGTTTTGAGCAGTTGAATGCAAATATACCATGCTTGGGATCTAATTTCATGAGTGGAAATTGCTTTTCAGAGAACATTCCTTGATGGATTCTCTTTTGTCTTTTACATTCACTGGTCAATACTCAGTACATTGCCTCCGCAAACAAGTCCATTTTTCTATATCACTCACATCACAACCGAATCTTCCTAAAACAACTCATATGGTCAGTGGTTGATGACGATATTTTCTCTCTCTCATTAACAGCTCATTTTGTTCTTGTTTTCCTCATTAATAAAAATTAATTATGTCAATACGGAAAGCCATAAGAATGTTTCCGTATTTTTTTAGTTAGTTTTAGTTTTAGCTTTTTTTTTAAAAAATTAGTTTACTTACATAAGGAGAAAATTAAGGTTAAATTGTGGAGGGTTTTGATGACTCGTGGTGGCCAATTGTGGAGGGTTTCGATGACTCATGGTGGCCAATGGTGACTTGGTAACAACCAATGAGAGATAACATTGGTTGGTGATGAGAAAATAGAGAGTAGAGGAGAGAAAATAGAAAAGATGATTGAAGCTTTAACTTGCTTGCTTCTTCCTTCAAGCTAGGTCAGTGTTATATACACATAAATTAGGCTAAATAAGGAAACATATACAAGGAATCATAATCATAGATTACATGCTTACAATTAGTCAAACACAATCTTTGATTGTTAGCATAATCACAACTTATTATTCTAACACTCTCCCTCAAGTTGGAACATTCATGTTGTAGGCTCCTAACTTGTTACAAAGATACTCAATCCGAGAACCTCTAAGAGATTTAGTTAAGATATTTGCTAACTGATCATTTGAATTAGCAAAAGAAGTAGCAATACATCTTGACTCAATATTTTGTCTAAGGAAGTGACAATCTATCTCTATATGCTTTGTCCTTTCATGAAATATTGGATTAGAGGCAATATGAAGAGCAGCTTGATTGTCACAAATTAACTTCATTTGTTGGACCTCCCCACATTTTAACTCTTGGAGAAGTTGCTTTAGCCATATAAGCTCACAAGCGGCCAAGGCCATAGCTCGGTATTCTGCTTCTGCACTTGATCTGGCTACTACATCTTGCTTTTTGCTTTTCCAAGACATTAAATTTCCTCCGAACATAACACAATACCCTAAAATAGATCGTCTGCCCGAGGGAGAGCCTGCCCAGTCTGCATCAGAGTATCCTGCTATTTTTCATATAACAAACCTTGTCCTGGATTACCTTTGGTATATCTAAGAATGCGAATTATTGCATCCCAATGACTATCATATGGAGCTTGGAGAAATTGACTAACCACACTCACAGCAAAAGATATATTTGTTCGTGTAATTGTGAGGTAATTGAGCTTTCCAACCAGTCTTCGATATCTACCAGGATCTTTGAGAGGCTCCCCTGTCCAGGAACAAGTTTCACATTTGGATCCATAGGAGTATCCACTTATTTGCAATCTATTATACTTGTTTCTTCTAATATATCCAAGGCATATTTTCTTTGCGGAATAGCAATGTCTGTCTTGGATTGTGCCACCTCAATCCTAAGAAAATATTTCAACTTTCCCAAATTTTTGATTTGGATATGACTGAACAAATGCCTTTTGAGTTGAAAAATTCCATCCTGATCATTACCTATAATAACAATGTCATCAACATATACTACTAGATAAATGCAATTACCATGATTTCCATGGCGATAGAATACTGAGTGATCAGTTTCACTACATTTCATCCCAAACTGTTGAATAATTGTATTGAATTTTCCAAACCATGCTCGTGGAGGTTGTTTTAGACCATAGAGAGATCTACGAAGTCGACATACAAGACCAGAGTTCCCCTAAGCAATAAAACTAGGTGGTTGCTTCATATAGACTTCTTCAGCTAACTCACTATGAAGGAAAACATTTTTAATATCCAGTTGATGAAGTTGCCAGTGATGAATAGCTACAAGAGAAATAAAAAGTATGACAGAGGCAATCTTTGCTATAGGGGAAAAAGTATCACCATAATCAAACCCAAAGATTTGAGTGTATCTCTTGGTAACCAGACGTGCCTTTAAACGATCAATTTGGCCATCGGGTCCAATCTTTACAGTATAAACCCAACGACAACCAACAACAGGTTTGCCTGGTGGCAATGAAACCAATTCCCAAGTAATATTATTATGAAGAGCGGTCATTTTATCAACCACAGCAGCATGCCATCTAGGGTGAGATAGTGTTTCATTCACATTCTTTGGTATGTAAACATTAGATAAATTTGAGACAAATACATAATATGAAGGAGATAAACAATAATAACTTAAGAAATTATAAATGGGAGATGGTGGAACAGGTACCTTTATGAAGGGTAATAGGAGGTAGTGGTGTCTCTGTTGACGGCATGACCGCTGTAAAAGGTGATGTAGGAGCAAGAGATGAGTCACTTGGTAATGTACCTGCATCATCATAAATAACAAATTGAAGATGAGGATGGTGTGATTAAACTTGTAGAGATCGCGAAGGAGTTGTTTCTGGAATAGGGAGAATGAGAGCAGGTAGGGCTTCAGGAATGAAATCTTGTTTGTCGTTACTGTGAGATAAATATGGGGATGTCTCAAAAAATATTACATCTGCTGAAATAAAGAGCTTATGTATGGTTGGGTCATAACATTTGTAGTCTTTTTGGAGACGAGAATATCCTAAGAAGACACATTTGATTGATTTAGATTGAAGTTTGTCTTTGCCAGGAATAAGATTATGAACAAAACATGTACAACCAAAAACCCAAGGGGAAGACTATAGGTGTCTTGACTTGGGAACAATATTGAATGAGGATTTTTGTATTGTAATATGGAAGAAGGCATTTGATTAATCAAATAACATGCTATAAGAATAACATCCCCCTAAAAATGAAAAGGAACATGACAATGAATGAGTAAAGTGCGAGCTTTTTCAATAAGATGCCGATTTCTTCATTCGGCTACTCCATTCTGTTGTGGAGAATGAGCACATGACGATTGATGGGTGAGCATAAGATGATTGATGGGTGATGCCCTGAGAAGATAAAAATTGGGTAAAAGATTGAGAAATATTCCTCAGCATTATCACTACGTAATATTTTAATGGGTACTCCAAATTGATTACGAATTTCAACATGAAAATTTTGAAATATAGAGAAGATTTCAGAATGATTTTTCATTAAATATATCCAAGTACAACGCGAATAATTGTCAATAAAAGTAACAAAGTAATTGAAACTTAAAACAAAACTAACACGATTGGGACCCCAAATGTTCGAGTGAACAATTTCAAACATAGATGTGGTCCGATTGTTGACATGTTTAGGAAAAGAAGCACGAATTTGTTTACCTAATTGACATGACTCACATTCAAAAGATGACAAAGTAGAAAAACGAGGAACTAGTTTGAACTTTGCAAGATTTGGATGACCAAGTTGACTGTGAAGGAGTTCAGCGAAAGCATCGGAAGTGAAGACAACGGTGGTTTTTGGTGTAGAGAGGTAGTACATTTCTTGCGACTCGTATCCTACTCCAATCATCTTCCTCATACGGTGGTCCTGCATAAAAACAAAGTTAACAAAAAAGAACACAATACAATTTAAATGTTTTGTTAGTTTACTAATGGAAATCAAATTATAAGGACACTCTGGGGTAAATAAAATTGTGGTCAAAGGAACTGAGGTAGAGGTTGAGCTTCTCCAATTCCTTTAATCATAATTTGAGAGTCATTAGCTAAGGTGGCAATAGAAAGATTTGGTGCAGAGGAAATTTGAGAGAAAAGTTTCTTATTACCAGAGATATGATTAGAAACATCAGAATCAAGTACCCAAGAATTATCATTTGCTGCTTTGGTTAAACAGGCAGTGGAAGTGCTAGAGTGAAATGATCGTTGAGCTTGCTGTTTGGCAGCTTGAAATTATAAATACTCACTATAATCAGATCCAGTCAATGTAATGGAATTGGGTGGTTTATCAGGTAATGAAAAGAGTCCATCTCAACAGTCTGTACTAGATGAGCAACGTTGTAGCTTCTATTGGTGAACTAATTTTGAGCAATAGTTCTGCCTATATTGATGGATTGATGCTGTGGTGGTCAGCCATGCAATGACCAAGTATCTTGGGTATGACCACCTTTGTCACAACAAATAAAATGTGACTTTGAATATTTGCCTTTTCATTTCCTGTTACCACTATTACCCTGTTGATGTTGTACAACTAACACAAATGACTCAACTTGATTAATGTTAGAAACAGAGATATGGAATAAACATGCACATACATCTTCCAAGGTAGGAATGGTTGGATTTATCAAAATTTGATCTCGTATAAGTTTGATATCTGATCACAATCCAATTAAAGCCAAGATCATAAAGAATTTATTCATTTGTTTTTCTTGTTAAGCAACATCATCAAATATGAGCATAATAGAGTCGAATTAGATCTTTAAGGTTTCTATCTGCTCTAAGTAACTAGTCATGTCTTGGTGATTTTGCTGGAGGTGAACAAAATTGGACACAACTTTATATATTCGTTATATATCATTAGTATACAGCGTACGGGTTTTAATCCAAACTTTGCAACAAGTTTTACAGAATTGGAATAAGGTAAGCAGTTTCGAGTCAAGGGAATGCCATAATAAACTGCACAATTGTGTATCAATTTTAGTCCAGGTGACTTTGTCTTTTGTATCTATATCATTAGCATTTTTAGTTAGGTAGTCATCATATCCTTGACCCATAAACCATAGTTCTACTGGTACAGACCATGATACATAATTGCCACTACTTTGCAATTTTACAATAGTAATATTTGGGGAATTAACAATAGAAGAGAAAAGGGGTTTAGTACTTGAGTTTGAAAATTCTCCAGTAGTAGCAATTAGTATGGGACTAGAAATAGCACAAAAGAATTAGAAAACCACTTAGTAGGCCTGAAAACCACTAGACAAAATTGGAAAATCATTGGTTAGACTGTAAAACCACTGATCAGATTAAAAAACCGTTGGTCAGATTGAAAATCGACTAGTCAGAACCATAACCAACTGAAACCTGATCGAAAAAAGAATAGGAGCACTGGGTTATGCTCCCTTTGATTGGTCGATGCCGGAAAGAAGAAGACCGAGTGCCAGAGACTACCGGATGCTCTCTTACGCGCCGGTGCGTATACTAGAGGGTGGCTGACGGTGGTGGCGCGTGGACGTTGATGGCAAGGATTCCGATGATGATCTTTTGGTTCTATGGTCGCCGGCAGATGGCGAGTCTCCCTAGGTAGATTGTGAAGTTAAAACGGCACGCTTAAATCTGGGTTTGAAAAAAGAAATCGGGACTAAAGTAGAAGAAGAAATAGGAACTGTTTCTATTTGAAGGAACAGTGAAGAAAATAGAAATTGGAGACAGAGAAGAAATTAGACTTGTTTAGGCTTTGATATCATGAGAAAATAGAGAGTAGAGGAGAGAAGATAGAAAAGATAATTGAAGCTTTAACTTGCTTGCTTCTTCCTTCAAGCTAGGTTAGTGTTACATACACATAAATTGGGCTAAATAAGGAAACATATACAAGGAATCATAATCACAGATTACATGCCTACAATTACTCAAATACAATCCCTAATTGTTAGCATAATCATAACCTATTATTCTAACAAGTGAATTAGTGGGTACATGTCTATTTGGTCTTGTGTGAGTGTTTGCCCCCATTTTGTGAGTTTATGATAGTCTAGGAAGTCATTGTCCTTGAAATGGTTAGTTATTTTGGTACAAGCAGAGTATTTTTTTTTTAACTTGCCACTTCATCAAACACTAGAAAATGTGAAATATAGAAAATATTTTCTAAAAAACAAACAGATCCTAAGCCTAAAGCATAATATGTCACAAATTTTTAAGGGCATCTTAGGAATATCATATTCTTTTCACATGTCAATTAGGACTTTTTTCTGTTATTGTCATAAACTATTGAAGAGGATTGTAATTTTAGGGAAATTTCTATATTGGTAAAACTTAGGGACTAACGTAAATTGTCATGCATGCACAGGTATAGTACATACTTCTTTATTTGTGTGTGCATTGCTTTAGATTTTGTAGATTATGTCCTGCATATGATTTGCCTGCTTTTGTACTTGGGTTTCAGTCTGTTTGACCCTGTGATGACCTTAACAAATTCTTGTTGACCTTGATTAAAAAGAATAGTTATATTATCATGTTATGAACAGCTTGCAAAAGAAGATTACTTGGAGTTGAGGCAAGAAGCAAGTGATCTGCAGGAATATTCTAATGCAAAACTTGATCGAGTAACACGTTATTTAGGTGTTCTTTCTGAGAAAACTCGCAAGCTTGGTAAGGAATAGAGTTCTTCTATACATTTATACTGCCTATGTTATATACTTTTAAATAGACCGTCATGATGTTAGTTTTATGTCCGAGAATTTAGTTTAACGCATTGGATATGAATTGTCTATTACTTTTCTAAGTTTGTGGGCAATACATTTGCATGCATACAAAGTGTTGATATTACTTGCTCAGCATGAATGTGTTATGGACGTTATTAAGTCTTTGAAATGGTAACTTTATGAAGTTATTCAAATCTGCAAAGTTTTATGTGCTTCACACTGTCACACCATCTTTGCTTCTTTTCTCAAGGTTTTGTTGTTGGTGGATTCTGTTGATGGATTTGAACTTTATCTAAATATAAATGTCAGATCAAGTTGCCCTTGAAACTGAGGCTAGAATATCTCCATTGATCAATGAGAAGAAAAGGCTATTTAATGACTTATTGACCACCAAAGGTACTATTCTTCTGTAACTTTTCCCTTTCTGAAAACACACACATACAACTCACACTTTCTCTCTCGTGCATAAGCATTGACATGTGCACAGCATGTTATCTTTCTAATTTTGTCATTTTTTTTCCTGAAATATATTTCATTCAGCTTAATCAAATTTTTATAGCAGTCATATGGAACAAACTATATTTTTCAATTTCAGGAAACATAAAGGTTTTCTGTCGTGCCAGACCATTATTTGAAGATGAAGGTCCTTCCATTGTTGAGTTTCCTGATGATTGCACTATCCGTGTCAATACTGGTGATGCTACCATTGCCAACTCCAAAAAAGATTTTGAATTTGACAGAGTATATGGGCCTTGTGTTGGACAAGGTTTGTTTAATTTTTTTGCTTATTTGATGTGAAACTTTTATTCATTTATTCACTTATTACTAGTAAGTGTTCAAAAAAATGGAAATATTATGGCACTCCATTTATTTACTTTGTCACTGTCAGTGTGCTAGCCTCTTGCTAAAATATCTTATTTTTTGTTATGCAGCTGAACTGTTTAGTGATGTTCAACCATTTGTGCAATCAGCCTTGGATGGCTACAATGTTTCAATATTTGCATATGGACAAACTCGCTCTGGAAAGACACATACTATGGTTGCTCTCTCTCTATCTCTCCATATCTTTATTTGTACATGTGGTTATACTTATATGAGGATTATCTATTTTGTTCATGCATGGACATGTATAGGAGTGTTTTCCTGATCCTTGAATGTTCTTTTATAAGTTTGGGATGCTCTGTCACAGTATCTTATGCCTGAAAATTCTTTCCATGACATTAAATATAAAGAAAGTCTTGGAAAAACTAGAATTGGGATGATTAAGCTGGACTAATTTTTGATATATAAATCTAATCTGATTTCTCTGTGGGGCTGAACTTCCTTTGCCATCTTTCTGTTGAAATCAGCTTGCTGATTTCTAAAGAAACCGGATGACCCATATAACATGTTCATATTGATTTTTGCTGGTTTTGTGGCCTAACAATGGCACCTTTGTTCCACTATAGTATGTCTTTGGCATGTCATAGGACTAGTACATATTGCACATTGCTTCATTGACATGGTTATACTTTTCTCAGGAAGGATCTGGCCATGATCGTGGTCTATATGCTCGCTGTTTTGAGGAGCTATTTGATTTAGCTAACTCTGATTCCACCACTACTTCTCGATTCAATTTCTTTGTTACAGTTTTTGAGCTCTGCAATGAACAGGTTATGCATGGATCTCTTACTGTCATTATACTTCTTTTCTCCATCGTTTTATAGTTGAGTTTTCTTGTTTCGGTTTTTATTATTTTCTGTTTTTTATTGGGGTATATACATCTTTTAATGCTTTAATGTGGGCCCTTTTTCGTGCTCTTTTTTAGATACATGATTTACTATCAGAATCAGATACCAGTCTGCAAAAGATTTGCATGGGATCAGCAGAATCTTTTATAAAGCTTGTGCAAGAAAAAGTTGATAACCCTACAGACTTTTCTAGAGTCTTGAAAGCTGCATTTCAGAGCCGGGGAAATGACACATCAAAGTTTAATGTTTCTCACTTGTATGGCCCACATTTTGTACTTTCAGACTCTCTCTCTTGCACGTGCGCACACACAATACACGGCCGCAAATATGGTGGTCTGTTAATAGGGTGCTAATTGTGCACTAATTAATTCAAGTATCAGTCTATCACAAGAAGTATATAGACCATACTTTTCTATCCAGAAGGAAGTCCCTCAACATTGCTGTAGAAGAATACCATGTTTAGTTTGTGAAAATCATTCAAATAAATTAGGTATTAATATATTATCACTACTGAACTGCTCATGCTTAATGCATTAAATATGATTGACAGCACTAGTTTTCTTCATGAAACTAAACTTTGTTCCTTATTGAATTCATGTATCTATTGACAATCAGTAATTATCATCCAAAGTAAAGTATATTCTCAAATAGAAAACTATAAGTTTTATTTCCTAAAATAATCAGGATTACCTAATAAAATCTCTGATATTAGTGGCTCCAATCTAAAATCCATGGATAATTTGCACAGATTTTTTCCAGAACATTTACAATCACTAATATCCCCTGGTTCAAAAAGTTATAGAAACTCACAAGAAATGCAATTAGCAGTTTTGCAATTAAAAGAAATGTAATCATAACTCATTAGACTCTCACAAGACAACTGATGGTCCCATCCAGGCATCCATTAATCTTAGAGCATATTTCTGAATTTTTTTGTTGTTTAAGCTTTTTTTTCGGAGCCTCTTGCTTCCTAGAATCACCTGTGCTCTGTTTTATTGTTAAAAGTAGGTTTAATGATAAAAGCATCAAAGCTGTAAGCTTAAAGTTATATTAATTGATCTCAAGAATCAAAGATGATAGCAAAAAAAAAAAGCTTGTTTATGGTGTTAAGAAACTATAATTTTCAGCAATAAATTCAGATATCTTTGCGACTCTTTTGTGATATAATGAGTGTAAAAGGCCAGGTTATGGTTGTGACCTTAAGTTCTGAGCTCTAACTACTTAATTTGAATTTCTTGTCTTCCCTTGTCAGGATCATAACAGTACACATATATTATCACAATTTGATAAGTGGAGAAAACTTGTATAGCAAGCTTTCTCTTGTTGATTTGGCTGGAACTGAAGGTTCAATTACAGAAGATGATAGTGGGGAGCGTGTGACAGACTTGCTGCATGTGATGAAGTCTCTTTCAGCGTATGTCATATTAGCACCTTTTGTTCATTAAGTACTTTCTTGGTGCCAATGTGGTAGAATAAAGAATTTTGAATCTGAAATTCCTGTAACTTTTTTTTCCTGGAAATAAAATTGTGCATAATCTTAGGATTCATCTCTAACTTGGCATATAGAACTTCCTTTTTTGTGGAGGAGTTTGGGATGCTTGGCGAACATGATTGGATTTTTAGTATCCATAATCCAATTGTCTTTTTAAATCATAGTAACAATAATTTTGGCATATAGGATCTATTAAAGTCTATGGATCCGTACATAAGTGGGCTTATAAGTGGGCAAGTGTTGGAATCCACTTGCATAAAACCAATTGGCTTGTGCTAGATTCAACACTCACTCACTTATAAGTCCTTTGTATATTTTCTAATTATTTGATGTGTGATACTTTTCCCAACACCCCTTCTCAAGTGCAATCGGACTTAACCCGTGGCCTAACATCAACAAACCGGTTGACACTTGCTCACCGATGGACCGGTTGACATCTTTTCTTTAGCTTTGGTCCGGAATGACATCATCATCAGCTCACAGCAGGGATTTAATCATGGGTTCCAAGATCTACCCCGTTTGGGCATGAAACTCTGATATCATATTAAAATCTATGGGCTCTTACACAAGTGAGTTTATAAGTAGGTAAGTGTTGAAACCCACTTGCACAAAATCAATTGGCTTGGATTAGGTTCAACACCCACTCACTATAAGTCCTTTATATATTTTCTAATTATTCGATGGGGATATTTTTCCCCACAGGATCCATGTTTTCTGATTTGGCTCTATTCATTTCATTTTCATGGTCTTATTGCTATTTATATTTTGTATGCAGGTTAGGAGATGTTTTGTCTTCTTTGACGTCAAGAAAGGAAGTTGTTCCTTATGACAATTCAATGCTAACACAGCTACTTTCAGACACCCTAGGTATCACACTCTCTTCATGAATGAATGGAGTTCTTTTTTCCCACTTTGTCACAGTCATAATAGAAAAAAAAAATGGATTTTTTTGATGAATAGAATGGATAGTGGTTTTCTAATTATACATTTGTCATATTGTGAACATGTGTTTTGACCCCTTTGCATGTAACCAGACTCGTGCAAATTCAAAACTATAATTGGAGTCAAAATTAGTGTTTTTCCTTATATTTTTCTCTAAATAAAAATTAAAGTGACGATTCTCAAAATCAATTTTAAAAATGCCAAATTTCAAAAGAGATAGCCACCTCCCACAAGGGATTGAACCCAAATGCGCATTCCAGTTCCTAGCTGATCGAATAGGTTGTTGGGCAAGGCGTCATACATATTACATCCATTATTCTTTTTTTTTTTAATCTATATAGTTGCCCATTAGATCCAATATTAATCAGTATAAATGTACAGTGATAGGTTTGCTGAAAGCTTCAAAGTATTTGAAGTCCTTCTGATGGCAATACTTATGATCAAGAGATAAATGCTTAATTACTGAATTTTATCTAATCCCAACTGGGACATCACACTACGGTGATGTGTATCTTCCGTGCCTCTATTGGTGGTTGATATGAGTCCTCTGCGATATTACTGGGTTCCTACTACTCTCGTGTGTTTTATCCAGTGATCAGTCTTGGGTATTTTTGTTATGGATCCGTCAGAAAAGAGAGTTGTTATAGTAATGTATTGATTTTTCTGCTTGTCTAAATGGTTTCTTTTTTTGTTTGCTGTACTTCCATTAATTTCTTTGCTATCAGAGATCTGTCAATTATTCTATCTTGAAATATTTTTATTTCTATAGGTGGAAGCTCAAAAACTTTGATGATACTCAATGTGTGTCCAAATGCTGCAAATTTGTCTGAGATGTTATCATCCCTCAATTTTTGTGCCAGAGCTCGAAATGCTATGCTGAGCCTCGGAAATCATGATACAATTAAGAAATGGAGAGATGTAGTAAGTACTTGTTACTTTTGAACTCAATGGTAATTCCTCATAATTTGTTTATTGACATTTGTTTCTGTTATGTTTTCATCTGCAAATACCTGCTTCTGCAGGGCAGTTCTAAGGCAAAAAAAATTCTTAAGTGTCAAAGAGGGTCATATGTATTTGATAATAATTGGAATAAGATCTTGAATTTATTAGTATACTAGCTTGGACTGTATTAATTGTCAAAGGCCATACTAGATGATAAAAAAAACAGAAGCAGCTTTTTTTCCTCTTTTTTCTTTTTCTTTTTCTTTTTTCTCTTTTGGGGGAGGGGAGGGGATGGGTTGGGGTGATTTTATGGTCCCAGCTTATGGATTGAGTTGTGGGTCTACGTGTTGACTGAAAAATCCTGGAAAAGAGTTGCACTTCGCAGCCTTCCTTCCTCTTTGGTCAATTTTGAAAAACCAGCAAATAACATAGAAAAGAAGCTTACTGATAACAAGCGCACGTTATAGAGTCCCTTTAGATCTCTTACAACTATTTTTGGAAATTCAATTTATGTCCTTCTTCATTCCAGAATTCCTCTTTAAATAACATGAACTACACACTAGTAAAAGAACTAACCACCCAATACACCCACAAACAATGAACTGGAATAGAAACTCCCTACTGTTCCACTTACTAGTTACAATAAAAGAAAACTAAAATGAGAGTAATTAATTACAAGAAAAGGGACCAGTAAAGTAATTTAAATCTTAGCAGTAACTCCTTTCTTTTTCCCATGTGTATGACATTGATAAACCTGTCTAAAAGGAACCACCCTAACTGATGTTCTGGCTTCACCTTGCTCCCCCACAACCTGTGAGTCCTTAACAGGGGAGATAAATGATAAAAGGAAAACTAGAGACCAGAAATTGAGCCTTGTATTAATTTGGGTTTCCTTTTCTGTTTTGATGAAAAAAAGAAAAAGAAAAAAGAAAGGGAATATTGCAATGTGGAGGACAAGTTATCCTTCTTCAAAACCCAATGCACAACTATCAGCAAAAACATAATGATAAGACTAAACAAATAACGTCCTCCAATCAAGCTAAATAAGGATAACACCGAAAGATACTTCCTTGAAAGCTCCTTAAGTATAAGTTCAAAGAAGCTGGTAAAACTGCCTTGAGCCACAACAAATTAATGGTTCTGAATTTTATTTTTGGGAATGTGTACTTTCCCATCTATCCAAATACTCCTTGATACAGTAAAATGCAAAATTCTAAAGAATACGGCATCTTTCCTATTGCTAAATCCTCTCTATTTTAAACCAACAGAAGTCTCCATATATCAATGCTCCACAAAAACTACTAAATGATGATTCCAAATTGCCCAAGCCAACTCAAAATGTGAAAACAAGTGAAAATGAGTCTCAATAGACTTATTAAAAGAATGCACTCAACTCAGTTTAGCCTTAATCCCAAAATTAATTGGGGTTGGCTATATGAAATTTTTTGTTTTTACTTTAAACAATTTTAGCTATATCTTCTGATAATTATAATGCCTCGTACTAAAAGAATGCATTAATGAGAATATTTTATCAAGTCTTCTTTTTCTGTAGTACAATATTGGTATTTGCCTTTTGAGAACTATAAACCAAACAAAAGCACGTAAACTTCATCCCAAACTAAAGCTCTTACCTTGAGCAACATTTTAATTTCTGACTTTTATTGGTAAGCTGGGAGGGACAAATAAATTGGGAAATAGAAGGACTTGCAAAAGAATTTTCACCAAATCCTCCTATCCAACTGAGGAAGCAACTGAACAAAATCTGACAAAGATAACATTGTCATCTCCTGTTCACTAAGTTTTCTATTAGTAAATCTTAAAGTTATAAGGTAATATATTGCTATTATGGCGAAAAAATAAATAGGACCATTATGCAGAGCAAAACCTCTATAAAGAAAAGGAAAGGGATGGGGAAAATGTTACTAAACATAAAAAACATCTTCCCTGAAACAAATACGAGTCCCCTCACCAATCACCAATCATGTACTAATGAAAGGAAAGAAAAAAAGAAAATTCCTGAGATATGAATTTCCTTTGGCTCTCACAAGTAACATTTACTCCTTTCATTGCATCTTACTCATTCTGCTAAATGGGTTCATTGTTTTTAGTTTATTTTTTAATTTTCGAGATTTTGTTGGAAATATCACCTGTTGAGTCCACAGCCATTCTAGTAAAGCATGCCATATTTTGGAAGTCCTATGCTGGTTCTTCATGGATGTAGCATCATTGTAGAACATACTAATTCTTTAGTTTGTGATGTTCTTATAGGCAAATGATGCGCGGAAGGAGTTACATGAGAAGGAAAAAGAAATCCAGGATCGTAAACAGGAGGTTTTGGGACAAAAGCAAGCGCTTAAAGAAACTAATGATCAGTGTGTCTTGCTTTACAATGAAGTTCAGAAGGCGTGGAAAGTGTCTTTCATGGTGCAATCAGATTTAAAGGTTTTGTAACTTGATGATTTTTGTATGGTTTCCCATTGTATGAGGAGTTGTATGCAACTTGGCATCTTGGTGTTGATTTTCGTTTTTCAATATATTGCTTGAATTTTTTTGGTCATTAGCCTACTATGCTTCTATTTCTGTTTTTGCTTAAAAACTTGTATGTATTAGATGGGGCTTAAAGATCTTCTACAACTAAACCTCTATAAATTTATACTTGATAAATTAATAATCTCTATTATATAATAATTTTCTATAGTCCCGACTTGAGTTATCTTTTAATTAATAGAATTCATGAGCCCCAACGATATTTAATTTATAGAGGTTTTAATGTATTTTGTTAAATTATTTTTATTTTCCTGAATGATGGTATGCATCTGTGATTCACTGAAGCTCTTCATTTGTTTTTTTAGGTGGGGAATGGGGGTTGGTTTAAAATGTCTTTGGCTCCCTGCCTCCTTCCCACTTTCAAAATTTTTCTTACAGTTAGTTGTGCTGCCACTTCAGGTAAGTGCGACGCTAAGCTATTTCATTTCTCTTGTTTGATTGATTCAGTCTGAGAATATCATTCTTGTGGACAAGCATAAGATAGAAAAGGAACAAAATGCTCAGCTCAGAAATCAAATAGCTCAACTGTTACAGATGGAACAGGAGCAGAAAATGCAGATGCAACAATGAGATTCCACAATTCAGACATTGCAGGTTGGTGCTGTATCAATTTTCTTTCATCTCTGTCGGTATCTATTCCAAATTTAACATGCCTGATTCTGTAGGTTTTTGTGCACCTACATGCAATAATTTTTTAGGTTACTATTTTTTCTACTTCCACATGAATATAAGGTTGTTTATTTGATATATCAAGGGGTATGAGTTGTGTCTCTGGATGAAATTCTTAATTTCTGTTTAATGTGCTCTGTTGAAACTTTTCTCATACTGGAGTAGTGGTTCATGTTTTCAGCTTGCATTTATTTTTTATTTCCAATTTTTATTGACAATAAAGATTGGTTAAACTTATGAATGACAAAAGAAATTATGGTTTTCATTCTTCCAGTCAAATTTTATTTTGCATTACTGCATCATGATGTAAAAGTTCACTTTCTGATGTAGGCGAAAATTAAAAGTATGGAGTCACAACTCAATGAAGTGCTTCGTTCTAGTGAAGCTAGGTCAACATTTGGCTTAGAACCTGGGCCTGGAGTTTCATCAATTTCAAAGGCAACTGGGGACAGCATGGATTCCTCTGCAGTAACCAAGAAACTTGAAGAAGAACTCAAAAAACACGATGCATTAATTGAGGTCTGCTTCACTTTTCAAATGTACATGTAGGGTTATTATGATTAATATAAACATATTTGAAAATTGGAAATATTGCATAAACATTGAGTTGCTTGTGAGAGAGAGCTCTGGGCAATGCATATTTGTAAGAATGCTTGCATTTGCTTTTCCATATGAATTGTATGGGGGAAAGGAAGGAAAATAAATGCTAAGGGGCTTATGCCTCTTTAATAAGGAAAAAAAGGCATGGCTTTTTCTTTCTCACCGGATCCATTTATGATTTATCTCAATCCCACCTTTATGGACTTGCTTCCTTAATTTAGTTTACTTCTCTGTTCCTTTGTGCAGAGATTGCATGAAGAAAACGAGAAATTGTTTGATAGATTAACAGAGAAAGCATCTTTAGCTGGATCTCCCCAGGTATTTTTTTTCCACCTGATGTTAGTTAGACAAATTTTACAGCATTGTTTTGGTTATCCTGTATCAGTTTCTTTACATCTTTATATTTATTTATGCATGTGGAGACAAGAGGAGATTTTCCTCTTTATGTTTATTGTGTCTGTCGGCAGATAGGCATGCATTGAACACATATTTTAGGATAAGGTTGTCAAAAGTGTGTACTGTGAAGGTAGCTTCTATATGTCCACACTGTTGTGCTTTCAAATATCTATGGTGTGAATGCTTCTTCATCTTGTGTGGCCACCCTGTTTAGTGGGATATTATTGGTTTATGATGGTTCTTCTGTTTCCCATCTAATAAGTGGTTCCATATTTCTATCTTTGTTATGTTCTTTCTCAGCTGTCAAGTCCATTATCCAAAGGAACAATAAATGTTCAGTCCCAGGACATTGGAAGGTGTTATTTTACAGAAGTTAGAGTAGTTATGATTTTTTTTTTTTTTACTTTTTCAAGTATTTTTGTAGTTATACAATGAACATGTTTATTTTTTTATAACAGGAATAATAACAACAATAAAGGATGTTCTACAGATTTTGATCCTTCACCACTAGTACCATATAAGATTGATGGCACTGTTGCTTTGGTTAAATCAGGTTCTGAGAAAGTTAAATCCACGCCAGCAGGAGAGTATCTTACTACTGCTCTAAATGACTTTGATCCTGACCAATATGATAGCCTTGCTGCCATTTCAGATGGAGCAAACAAGCTTTTGATGTTGGTATGAAGTTTTCTATTGTTCTACTATTCAGTCTGGGGTCTGGACGATAACTTTATTGTCTCTTTATATGATTTGTGTACTGTGTTGGGAAAATTTATTGTGCTATCACAATGTATCATCATTTTAAATGGGAGTAAAAGAGTCCTTATTTTGATTTACTCTCTTAAAGAGAAGGACAGAGATTAGATTTATTGTGGTGTCTCTAAGACCAAAAAGCTTGGAGATTCAAGTTTCTTCACTTTTGACTCTTTGCAAATGTTTTATTTGGAAAATGATTGTTGGAAATCTCAGCTGTAGGAATTTTATTATTTCCTCCCTCTCCCCCTGTTCTCTTTTTCTGTTGGGTCAATTATGCTTTATGTCTGTCCAGTTACATTACAACTGGTTCCTCAGGGTAAGTGGATAGTTTTTGTCTCCTGCTATTCAGGATTAATTATCATATGGCATGACTGTTTAAAAATGCACCTGCCGTTATATCTTTCTGTTGCTTTGATTGAAATTTTTTATGTTGCATAGCCTCATGCTTTCTTTTGATATATTAGGAACATTGTGCTTATCCCAATCCCTGCCCCTCTTCCTCATGATAACTGCTATTTGCAGGTTCTGGCAGCAGTCATTAAAGCTGGTGCTTCTAGAGAGCATGAAATACTTGCTGAAATTAGAGATGGTGTATTCTCTTTTATCCGTAAAATGGAACCTAAAAGGGTGATGGATACCATGCTTGTTTCCAGGGTCAGAATTTTGTATATAAGATCTTTACTTGCTAGATCCCCGGAAATGCAGTCCATAAAGGTAAATTGCATTAGATGTTGGCCTTTTATTTAGTTCTTTTCTTGAGCATGTCTGTCCTTGTATTTCCCCTGAGATCTCTATGCATGCTATATATATATATATTTTTGGCTACATTTCTAGGTTTCTCCCGTTGAGTGCTTTTTAAAGAAGGCTAATACTGGACGAAGTAGAAGTTCCAGCCGAGGTAACAGTCCTGGAAGATCTCCTGTGCGCTATGCAGATGAACAGATCCAGGGATTTAAAGTGAATATAAAGCCAGAAAAGAAATCTAAGTTGTCATCAGTTGTTTTGAGGATGCGAGGAATTGATCAGGTAGCTGCTGTCATATTGGCTATTTGCATCTTTCTTTTTCCTCCTATTTTCACAAACCTTCTAGATAAATTCATAAACATGCAGCCCTAGCTGCCTCAAATAGATAAAAAGTATTTGCCCACAGGATTCCTAGAAAGTCTAACCAAAAAGAACAAAGACACGAAAAAGGTCCAATTTTTTGTTTTGAATGAACAACAGGACTTTAGTTTTGATGTGTTAACTTTGCTCGTCTCATGGCATTGCCATGAAGTTTTTCTTTTAGAGCCACTTGTTGATGCTTTTGTATTTTCTCAATTCCCATAATATGGAGGAAACAATCTTTTCCGAGACATTGTGTCATGTTGCAACTGGTCTCTGAGAATCTTATTATCATGTCCACAGGACACATGGAGACAACAGGTTACTGGTGGAAAACTAAGGGAAATTCAAGAGGAGGCAAAAAGTTTTGCAATAGGAAATAAGGCTCTTGCTGCTCTCTTTGTTCATACTCCAGCTGGTGAGTTGCAGCGACAAATTAGGTCCTGGCTTGCAGAAAATTTTGAGTTTCTTTCTGTTACGGGAGATGATGCATCAGGGGGCAGCACTGGCCAGTTAGAACTCCTTTCAACTGCAATAATGGATGGCTGGATGGCTGGATTGGGTGCTGCACTGCACCCCAACACAGATGCTCTTGGGCAACTTCTGTCTGAGTATGCAAAGAAGGTCTATACTTCCCAATTGCAACATTTAAAGGTATTTTCTTCATTGGTTGAGACCTATTATTAGATAACTCTGTTTGAATGAGCACGTTATGGTAGGCTCAATTTGGAGTTTTGGACTATAGATGCACGAGTACTGAACCTGCCAATAACCTTTAGGGGCCGTGCTAGATGCATTTGCATCTCAACTTGTGGGAAAAAAACTAGATTTAGATAATACATGAAGAATATTTAGGGGCTTCTATTAAGACTGACCCAGTGAGTTCTTAAAAAAGAGAGGGAATTAAGGTCAATTATGTACTTTGCATTGAATAATTAAAACAATAATTTAAATATAGAACTTTGTGGCCTTGTATAGTAAAGTTGCTGATTTATGAATCCTTGTTTGTGATCTTTTAGTTTTAATTTATCGATTGTTTAAAACTTATACCATGAGACTAGTTATTCTCTTATTCATAGTTCATCGCATTGTTCTGAATTTTGGTTGTGATTAAAAAGCTTAAAGCTAAGTATATTAATCTTATTGTTACTGGCGATTTGTAAGTAATTTATTTTTCTTTTCATTTGCAAATTATATTTATGAATTTAATTGTACATAGATAGCCCAACTGAAAAGATTTCTGGCTTCACTACTGTTGCACTAGAGTTGACAATTTATATCCATTTATTTCTTCATGGAACCATTTCTTGTTTATGTTGAAATACTGTTCTGTCTCTTTTAGAGAACCTCTTCTTGGGGAAGGACATCGGAGATTTTGATACATGTGAGAATGTACCTCACTTGGTAAAATTTGCTAAGTATTGTTTTCCCATGATTAGGGTTATAAAGAAATAACCGAGTTGGGTTCTAGTTTTTTTGGACAGGAATTTATTGATGCTGGAAAGGACTCTCTTTCCTTCTTGTGGGCATTGTGTGGAGAGCATTGTTTGGATCAGACTGATCCGAAGATGGATGGAGATACAACTTTTATGGTCTCCATGAAGATAAGAAATAACTGAGAATTTCAGAAAACAATCTTTAACAAGAATATTTGGTACTCCCAAATTTTGTTTGAGAGAAAAATTGGAGGTTTTCATTGGTATTGGAGGAGTAATGCATTTTATCTCTTGTCTAGTTTGTGAGATCGTGATTTTGGTCAGAAGTTTCATCTCTGATGGATGGAGTTGCACACTTTATTCTGCCCTTGAAGATGGAGATACTTTGGATTATGGCATACTTGGCATTAACTCTGCCATGAAGTTTGGTGAGTGGAACTGAACTGAGTTCAGAAAATGGTTTTGGAAAAAATTCTATATGGGGAACAGCGTAGATCCTCTGCTTGTGTTTTCTTGGTTTGTAATTGTTTTGAATCTACAAAAGTGATTCTGCAACGATAAGTGCATAAATTACAATCAATCATTTTCTTCTCCTGCTCCTCCCCCTTTTCCTCTTCTCTCTCTCTCTCTATACATATTCTACAGCTACACAATTAACCTTTGAAAACACAACTGGAGGAATCCTGGTACTCTACACTCCTTGCATAAATTGTCCCCTGAGGGATAATGCTCATATTTGCCATTATTATAATATCAAGTTGATTTCCCCTGATTATTGAAAGAACATGGAGCTCTAGAATGAACCTAAAAGATTGGAAATCCAAAATTGCATTTTTCTTCCACCATGGGTTTGTGATTGTTTGGGAAAGTGAAGCTGACAGAGATGGTGTTTGTCCAATGGTTTATTTACAGTGGTTTCTTCTGTTATCTTCATTTTCAGGACCTCTATTCTCTACATCCAGAAAGTGGTTTTTCATTTATTCTGCTGAAAGTTTCCCTTGTCATCTTGCCCCTTTGTGCTACTGATAGGAAACCCTCAGTGAATAAATCGGAGGGATATGTGATTACATGTTGGCTTCAGACTTGGTCATTTGTCTTCTCTCTCACTAGTTTTTCCTTATTTCTTAGGTTAAGAAATATAAAACCGACCTAATTTTTCCAATTACTGAATATTTACTTTGTTGCATCACTTTATGATGGGTGCTAGTATATTTCATGTTTCAATGGTATCCTACATCACGGTGCCTATTTGTTTAATTGGAAGCAGCTCATGCCCAAATATCATCTGCTGTACTTGCTGGGTGGTTTCTTTAGGATTTAACTTGCAAAAAAAAAAAAAAAAAAAAATGGAATGTGAAATAATATCTTTTTAATTCTTTGAACATGTTTTATATGTGCTCCTAGGAGGATGTGTTTATGGCTGGGGGCATTATTTGGTATTTTCTAATGTTAAGTTTTTTTATTAGGATATTGCTGGAACCTTAGCAACTGAGGAAGCAGAAGATGCTACACAAGTGGCAAAACTGCGTTCAGCTCTCGAGTCTGTTGATCATAAACGAAGAAAGGTAGAAAAATCTTCATCTAACTAGCACAATTTGATGTTGTCCTTCCACATATTTCGTTGTTGGTTCTAAAACTCACCATTTTCTTGGTTTATATTTGTTTATTATCATTAGATTTTGCAACAAAGGAGAAGTGATGCAGCCTTGTTAACATTGGATGATGGAGGTTCACCTATTCATAATCCTTCTGCTGCTGAGGATGCACGATTAGCATCTCTTATTTCTCTTGATGGAATATTGAAGCAAGTCAAGGTTTTCCTCTATTTATGAGTGTTTTTATGATAATTGGGTTGAAGTGGAATAAATAACAGGCAATGATATGATTACTTTTTGAACAGGATATAATGAGGCAATCCTCTGTAAACACCTTGAGTAAAACTAAGAAGAAATCCATGCTTTGTTCTCTAGATGAACTTGGGGAACGGATGCCTTCCCTTCTTGAGATTGATCATCCATGTGTGCGGAGGCAAATAGCAGATGCTCGTCGCACTGTTGAGGTATAGATACACTTTTGCTACCTCTTTTTATTTTTGCAGTTGCAGGCTTTTTTTCCCCCCAAGATAGTGAGAACTATACTATGTGATTTATTTGAAGGTTTGGCTTGGATTGAGTGTACGAGTAAATTTAGAAACTGAGCTGTTGCACAAATTGATTGGGGAAGTTGAGATAATGGGGCAGAACATGTACATTTTGAAGTAATCATCACGACTTTATTTTTATTACGAGATCCTATTAATCTCAAGTCAGCACTTTATTTCGAAATGCAAATTTAACTCTATCAAACTTACAGGATCATATATTTGCTTAATTTTGTTCCTCTAAGTAAATTGTTAAAAAGGAGAGTAAAATGAAAATGGAACAGTGTGTTATTTTTTCAGGGACTTATCTTTCTTGTTATTGAGTTTGAAGTAACAGCAAGTGCTGGAAAAATATAATTATATAATTAGAATTAAGTCATGCTCATGTATATTGGAATGGACTTATGCTGGGAATATGAAAACAAAGAAATTAAATCATTTACATGAAAGAACAAATTTGTCTTGTGATAAAATCCAAATTTGTCTTGTAGTGGTAAAATCCTATCAAATGTATGTACGTCTCGATATTAATGCCTGATCTTTCAAGTTCCAGGAAAAAATTGGTTTTGAAATTTCAATTGCATGTGGATTTTGTCCGAGTTTTCACTTGATTGCAAATCAGTTATTTTCATTTCCCTAATTTTTCTGTCTACTGTACATTGCTGCAGTCAATTCCTGAAGAAGATGACCAGCTTCACGACTCTGTGCTTGCTAGAAAAAAATCAGCAGATATGGGGTCTGGTAATGAAACTGATGTGGCACAGTGGAATGTTTTGCAATTCAATACAGGCTCCACAACACCATTTATCATAAAGTGTGGAGCAAATTCAAATTCTGAATTGGTCATTAAAGCAGATGCCCGGTTTCAGGAACCTAAAGGCGGTGAAATTGTAAGAGTTGTTCCGAGACCACCTGCATTGGAAAATATGAGCTTGGAGGAAATGAAACAAGTATTCTCCCAACTTCCTGAGGCTCTAAGCTTGCTAGCCTTAGCAAGGACTGCAGATGGCATCCGGGCTCGGTATTCTAGACTCTATAGAACTTTAGCCATGAAAGTCCTTTCATTGAGGGACCTAGTTGGTGAGCTTGAGAAGGGGGGAGTCCTAAAAGATGTGAGATCATGAATGCAAAGCGAATGACTTCTACTGTGATGTATCGACCTTGGACGTGTCCATAAATTTTTTTTTTTTTGGTGGGAAGGGAGTTGGAGAAAGAAGGATTGCCTGTCGTCAGAAATTGACGTTGTAGACTTGTAGTTTTATTATGGGCGAAGCAAATTCTTGTAATTGAAACTGGTAGTTCATTTACAATGTTGTATCATACGTATGCTCTGAGTTATTGTTGATATAATGATCAATTTTGTGTAATTTAATTTGTTTTCAACATGCATCAACCAATCATTTAAATTAGGATGTGTTAGGGTGAATAAGAATATAGAAATTTTTAGCATAAATAAATTCAATTGCAATTACAACTAATATAAATTTGAGCAAAGCAATAAAAAGAGATAGTCATAGAAAGTTTAGTAATTTATGGTTTGGAGCAAAATTCTTTCCTATATTCACTTTTTTTAATATTAACTTGATATTGAGGTCTCACTAAATTGGATTCACAATCCAACCTTTATAATAGTTTTCAAGAGATTTCGTTTTTATTTATAATTGGTTTCCCACCAATTAAGTTTTTTTCTACAAAGTCTTATAAAATATTTAAAGTTAATCTCAAGACTTTATAATTGCTTTATAAGGATTACAAATAAAAGTACAAAGTTTTTTCAATTAGCACAAATTATAATGAACACTAAAGATATAAGTTATGAGTTCAAAGTATATAAAACTACAAAGAATATGAAGATAAGAACAATTTCAATAAAATAGTAATTATTGACTTGCAAAAACTTTCAAAAGTCACTCAAAGTCATTCAAAAGTCTTTCCAAAATCTTCTCTATTTTTCAAGTTATCATCTATTTATATTATTCTATATCTTGTAATAAATTATAACCGTTTGGGCTTCATTTAATGCTGATCAAGCTTTGAATAGAGCTTTCAATGACTATAAATTTCAATTGATTCGTTTGAAGTGACAATCCAACCACCAGTAACGGACATTATGGAGTTATAACGCTTGTTCCATGAGAAACATAACGGGCGTGAAGAACTATAAAACTTGCTAGAGTTGTTCTCTGTATCTTCTTCTAATTTTCAGCAATATATGTGTAACGGATGTGAAGATTATTTATGTAACTTTTACCCAATTTTGATAATTTTCTCTATAATGATTGTTACTATAATATAATAAAAGTTCTAGCATTGTAACAGGCGTTAAGAAAATTTTCATGTCTTTCTATCCAATCTCATTAGTAATTCATAAATGTCATTATGTTCTCATAATGGCTATTATATTATCTTACACAATGTACTGAGTACAGACATAAGCATATTATACTTTTAAGTACATTGAAGTTAGTAACCATAAGATCAAAATAATGCATAGAGATAATAATTAAAGAGATCAAATAATTCTAAAACAAAGGATATTCAATGCAACACAATAAATATTTAAATGTTTGTTTCAAGACAAAAATTTTTTAATACGACATAATTGATATTTAAGAGTTTGAAACTCATTATCAAAGGACTAACAATTTTTCCCTTTTTTATGATAAAACTCCTTAAATCATATTATAAAAATAAATAAATTTAAGAGAAATAAGCTCCCCTTAAACTATGTTATTTATTCAATATCAAAACAATCGAATAATATATTAAATAAGGCATCAACTTACTATTTATTATCATAACCTGCATTCATAGCATTTCAACAATATCATTCATAACATTCAATTCATTAACCTGAATACTGATATTTCAATATCGTTCAACAACCTCATTCTTAACATTTAGCATCTAATGCTAAATTCATTTAATGTATACCTGCAAGAAAATATATATTTTTCATAACATTTAGTATTTCAATGCTAAATTCAATATACACTTGCAAGTTAGTTAAACAATATTATTTATTATTTCTTACCTTTTTGTCATCAATCCAAAAGGGAGTAAACGAATCACAACGATAGCAACAATATAACCAATTACTAATGTATAAAAATAACCACACACACTTGTGTGTGTGTGTGTGTGTGTGTATATATATATATATATGTAAGGAAATATCATCCAAAATATAAACAAAAACATAATAGATAATGTGGTATTACAAGCATGATGGCCAAAATAAAATAATAATATGCCATAATGTACTAGAACATTAAAGTGTTATTGGATACGAGTTTTGATATAAAGGTATAGTTATAGCATGATTTGTATAAGTGAGGTATATAAGGTATATTGTGTATGCCTTATGTGTTTTGGTGTGTTTGAATGTTTGTTTATGTGTATTGAGTGATTGTAATGTAATATAGTCTTACTGGAGTGTTATGTGTGTAAATAGGTGAAC